>JAMKCH010088200.1:101112-111150 GCA_023653785.1 Ophioderma brevispina
ATTATTATAGGTTGAATATGAAGGGAGTTATAGCTGAAAATATGTAATGGCGGCCATCTTGGACGCCATCTTGAATTTCTCAAAACCCTCAAGGGTGGACAAAGTCCACCCGGCAGATTCTGAAAAAAGACCCCTCCAGCTATACAAATCAATCATAAAAAAACTATATACAAAATTTTTAGGTTCAGTCAGGGTTCTGCCGGACTACAACAACAGACATCATCAACAACAGACTACAACAACAGTGGACAAAGTGATCCCTATGTGTCTTCCTGCCTTAGGGCACTAGGGCAGGCGACACAAAAACAAGGAACATGAAAGTTGCATGTAGTGGTGAAGCACATATTTGTGAAAGAGAAGTTGCAATTTCCAGACAACACTTGTACAATAAAACAGACATGACTCAATATTTGTGTATTTGTCATTTTATTTATGTGGATAACACTTTACATGTATAATGTAGAATAGCACTTATTAGGGGTTCTTTCACATATGAATTCTTTTCTGAAAAAAATTCTTTGAAAAAAAATAAAAAATGCATTTTGCATTAGGTCTTCAAGAATAGGTGGGCTTTGAGACAAACAAATGTATTTGGTCTTACCAACATATGGATTGCACTTCACACACCATAGTGGACAACAAGCGGTATTTCGGGTTACGCACAATAGTTCAATTGTGAGCATAAGAAAACCCTGTGTAACTCAATGACCAAAGGAAACTTTATGCAAGATAAAAAAATAATTCTTATTTGTTATTTACTATCATTTTGAAATGAAAAAAGAACATCAAATAAATTGCATATTGACCAATTTCAAATTTCACTTGTTTTAACTGATGGAAACACTTTCACTTTGCACCAATTTGATACATTTTGCCGCGCAGAACGTTTCCACTTTTGCCGGATATGTTATATGACCTTTGATGATTGGAAGTGCTTCCAAAAAGCAGAGAAAATCAGGTATATATTTTGTAAAGCAATTGGTACAACAGAAGAGCAATCCAATTACCTTTCCTCTGTGTTATGGGTTATATCCCAGCAACACACATTCAATCTGTGTACCTGTCCGAGAGGCACTTATCAGCAATCCCAGTGTTTTCAGTGTCGATTATTGCCAGCTGGGCATTTAGTGAAAAAAATGTCACTGCCAATTATTGTCGACTGGGCATGTACTCCTCAAGAAAAGATTGTCTGGGAATCCACCAACTATAGTAGTACTAACAAAATGTTCAATCCGGACTCAATGTCCTCTGATAATTAGGTCTTCAAAGTTGGCATTGGTGTCAATACCCCTTGCTTATTATTTTTACCCCACTTTTTTTTTTTAAATTAAAGCACGCTTTATATCAGAAATTGCAATCCCACCCCTTTGACGAGTCACCATTCCTATACACACAAACAAACACCTATCAATGATGGCAGTCAAATTGGGAACAGCCCTTTGCTCAGGGGGTCACCCCCGGCAACAAGTTCGAATGGCAATAAAAAGCAATACAAAAATATCTCCCACTGGCAATAGGACGCAATTGAGCTTTGCATTGCAAAGCTCAATGACAACTCCCAGCAATTGGTTTTTGCCTGTCTCCAGAAGGGCAACGGCCGAATGGCAATGCGAAGCAATGGCTGGAATGTACAGTTGTACACTTTACTTCCAGGTTCACAAATTTGACCATCAGTGCATGGTGACTTCAGTGCATGGTGGGATACGAGATGGTGCTCGGAAATTACCTAATATGCTGTGGGGATGTCTCAATGGCAATAGAAAGCAATTGGTTTTCGGCTATCTCCTCAGGGGAAAGAGGCCGAATGGGAATGCACAGCAATGGGTGTTCTGAGATGAAAGCATCTCAGTGGCAAGAGTGATAAAGTTCCTGACTTTGCTTGTAATTGCCGTTCTGACGTAATAGGGTTAATGTGTAAGGTGTTGCAACATCGGGTTAATAATATTTCTTAAAACCACTTCACAGGTCTCAAGTCTTGCCTCCATTGTATTAACCCAAACACGTCATGGGGTAGTCAGCTATAAAACATCTGAAGTGCAATAGAAGGCAATACAAAAGTTTCTCCTGAAGTCCCACTGGCAAATTAAGGTCCAACATACAGTCAACATCGGCGGAAAACCCCGCAGGACTTCGGGAAGGTAGTGCACGGTGGGATACAAAATGGCAACCGAAACTATGTGTTATGGTGCGGGGGATGTCTCAAATGCAATAGAAAGCAATTGGTTTTTGGCGATCTCCTCAGAAGAAAGCGGCCGACGGCAATAGACAGCAATGCCTCAAGAAAAAATAGTTGGGCTATTCCATGTCAACACTCGAGATGTGCACCGCAGCATGTCATGGATTTTTTTTCTTTTTTGTAGTGTAGTGATAGATATTGATGAGAAATGAAAACCCTGAAATTTAGGGGGGTCACCACCAAAAATGCTGTGTGATGCAAAAGACAATTTTGAAAGGGCCATAAACTTGTAATGAAACCCTCCACAACTTTGAAAATAACTATCTGGGGTATATTATTTTGGTGTAGAATTCAATCTGGCATCAAAAACATGACAGCTCCTTTACCTTTAACCTAACGCCCTAGGGGTAAGTATCTTTACCAGTACTAAACACCAAAATATGCAAAATTTGCGATTTGGTTTTGAGTACTATACCCCAAAATTCACCAATATATCAAACTTGGTAAATATACCAAAAATAAGTTGTGTAGTGCAACGTACTAAACACCAAAAATCCTCAATGGTGACAAGATTGGAGGTTTTTTGGGGTTTGGTGGCATTAGGGTTAAAGTTGTTTGGGTTTAAAAAGCAATATCTTTCATCTGGGACCAAGTTTGGGGGGTCAGAATTCCACAAGTACCAATATTTTTTATTGTCCATTTCTTATTAATCTGAGTCACACAGCAGGACTTTCTACCAATACAATAATAAGCACATTAGGTAAGTAGTAAGTCAAGTTACAGCCCATTGAAAAAGCCTAATTTTGCATTTTGACATATATTGACCCCCCAAAAATCAATGTTGACATTCGACATCACTCCTCTACTTCAGATATGTTGAAGATACATCATTAAAAGAACTATTTTTGAAAGAACCAGCTTGGTGACTTGATGTCTGATGTCTTCATTGTTTTCAGCACAAGACACTTTTGTTGATATCACCATAGAATGTATATATATGGTGATATGCACTGTGCATGTACAATGACCTCTGGGTCACATATATCTTTGTGTGGTAACTTTGAGTGTGTATTTTGTTGTGAAAAAATGAAGACACCAAGCTAATTCTTTCAAGGAAAGTTGTTTAATGATGCATCTTCAACATATCCGAAGTAGAGGGGTGGTATCGACTGCTATGTTTAAATTGGGAATTTTAACCGTTAAGAAATCACCGTTTTAAAATCATCAGATTTTAACCATGAATGGAAAATCAGTCAAGGAAACAACATGCGTATAATATAAATATAATTTAGGACTACATCAAAGGTAAAGATTTTCATAAGTTAAAGGTCCATGGCCCGATCGCTAATAGCCTCGTCCCCAGAAGCCCCAGATTTTACCGGAAGTGGTCAACATTTTGGTATCAGAAGAAAGCTACTATTTTTCTCATTTACCCTGTGAAATCTTAGGGCCAAAGGATGTTTGGTTTGGAAGTTATGAGCGAAAATGTACCCCATTTTGGTCGACCAATATTAAGTTTACACAGTGCTCTATGGGACTTACAAAATCATGTTTTTAGCTCTCACATCAAAACCCAGGGGTGCAAAAAGTTGTTCTTTCCTCAGGAGCAACATGCAATGTTCACATAGACACCTACAAGACTTTCAACCATTTCCTCGGAGCGGCGCTCCCAGCTCCCGCATTTTTTGCACCCCTTTCAAAACCGATTGAAATATCGGCACGAAACTTTACAGATGGGGTTTTGGGGCAAAGGCCAATCTATCAAGATGAAAACTTCATATAATCCTTAAATCGGGCCATCCCCCTTAAGTATTAAAGCGGCACTGGCACATTTTCACAAAATATGAAATTTCTTCAATTTGCTCTCAAATGATAGTCTAGGCCATTGGAAGAACAGAGATATATTTTACACATAAAAATAACATACCCCAACAGATAGGGACATTGATATGAGGATAAAGACATCCAGGTAATTTGTAGGCCAACTTTTAAGTTTTCCATAATAACTTTAATCAACAAAAGTGTATATTACATGAATATTTTTGACTCGTACTCACTGATATTAAAACCACAAATGTTATAGACCGATCAAACAGTGTGCATAGCGTGAGAAACATGCATACAGCGTGCGTGTTCTTGTGTTAAACGCCATTTTCGTCGTCTGCTGAATTTAACATTGCGGGCGACGTTAAATTATAAAATCGTTCTATTTACCCATAAGGAAGCTGATTTGGTCTTAATCATTTCGGGTGAGGGCTTTTGTATATAAAAAGCCTTACATCCATGCAAAAATATAGAGTTTGAAAAATCTTGAGGGCGCACTATTTTTCAAATGTGCCAGTGTCTCTAGTTAAGTCTAGATAAAATCATAAGTGCTGTTTTTGTACTGATTCTGAATTTGCTTATTCCGCATCAGATCCGCTGCGCACCCACCCCGGCTTTTTCAATGCACTATCGCACATAGCATTGTATAGTCCTTTCAGAACCAGACCTCGAGCGCGCAGCACGAGGTTTGGGAAAAAGTGTATTCAAAATGCTTTAGTATTTCATTACCGTACAAATGAATAGGCTGCGGGAATTTTTTTTACCTGCAGTCTATCCCCCCATTCCCCCTATATTTGAAGCATTTGGCCCTCGAAACGGAATTTTATTATGTCGGTCGGTGCGACGTCACAAATTGGAATTCTGCCACCTGATTGGTCAATTACGGCTCTTCCAAGTTACTCCCTGGAGTGAAAGATTACCTTGAGTGAATGATGAAGTCAACAAAATCGCGCTTTGCAGCAAAATTACTCACTGAAATTATTTCTTTTTACATAATTATATCATCAAAAATTATATCCTGCTGCTGTATCTCAAGAAAATATCTTGAGATCAGATCAAAAATTGATTACATATAAGAAAACTTCCAGCACTCCATAGATGGTCCATAGTAAGTTTCACGCCAGTCGCAGAGAGTGTGTGTGTGCCAAATTCAACAACTGCGACCAACAGAATAAATACCTGAGACTATCCCGAGTCCGAATATTCACCCTAATCACAGATTTTTTTACCTCTTTAATGTCAAAATCCAACGAATAAATTTGCTTCTCAAAGCCCTAAAATGTCTTCCAGTGCGAATCAACAAACGCTGACGGAACGGCTGACTACGCCAGCGTAACGTCTAACTTCCTGACCTTGCGAGACCGGTCAGTCGACGGGAATTTCTAGTGCAATACGGTTGTACATGGGAAGACTTTCTTTAACCAGAAAAGCAGATAGAGACATAATTTGCTACTAGTGCTGTGGAATAAAATTTAGATAAGATTAAGAGTTCAATGCAGCTGTAGGGATACGAAATAGTGAGTAAATTTAAACTAAAACTTTCGTCAATTAGATCATTGCTCACGCTCGGGCTTCGCCCTCGTTGGCGTAGTTTTCCGAGGTGAGCAGTTGATCACTACACTAGCGTTGTAGGAGGTAAGTACGGACGACGTGCAACGCTACGTGAACGAGCTATACTTAAGCATGTTGTTGAGACGGTTCAACTTCAATTGAGACTACCGACATGACCGATGCCGATGGAGCCGAATTCTGCAGTGTCATACACATTTACACGTCCAAGCATTGCAAGCCACGCTGCAGTATGGAACTAAAAACGTAATTTACACGATAAATTAAACTAAAAACTAAATCTTTACCTGATAAATTTGTACCAAATTTTCATTATGTCTGTATGAGGTACTTCATTGAAGGATAACTGCTTTCTAGTTATACAATTTCTGAGTTTCGTTGATTCCGGATGTTGGATGCCACACCATGACATAGCTGATTACATCGATTTATTGCTTCCACCAGGGATCCTAAATAAATCGGGATAGGACACTCGATCAAGAGAATGGATGCGTACTGCACACTGATCTGCATGAAATCTGTAGCTTATAGTTCGCCAGCCGTGCGTGGCGCTATTACGCTACGTCATCCCCCCGGTTACGTCATGAATACGTTTATGCATAATTAATTATGTAGCTTATCGAAAGTGGTGGCGCTATCACCATCGATATCGAAATTGTCTATGGGCATTTGTACACAGTGTCACCCGCCTGCTTCCACTGACGGACGGGCGGTGATCAGTTATTGATTATTATAGCGGTGATTGATTTATTTTTGGATGTAATGTGATTTTCAATCCCTGGATAAAATTTATAGTAAACAGAAACAGAAATATTAAATTTAAAAAAAAAACATTTGATTTGTCTCGAGATATTCCAAAGATCTCGAGCTAATTTTCGTAAAAAGTAAATAAATAAAATAAATAAATATCAAATAAAAATAAAAGTAAGTAAGTAAGTAAGTAAGTAAGTAAGTAAGTAAGTAAGTAAGTAAGTAAGTAAGTAAGTAAGTAAGTAAGTAAGTAAGTAAGTAAGTAAGTAAGTAAGTAAGCAAACAAACAAACAAATAAATATATACAAAATAAATAGTCCACCCGTCCGTCCATCCATCCCTCCATTTGAGCATGGGGCCTGGGAAGGAAGAAAAGGAATGTGTGAAATAAGGATAGAGAAGTGTGTGCAAAAAAAAATATGAGGCATGTTTAAGATGTACTGGTCATCCAGGTTTTGGCGCTGTTGTATAGAATATTGTGCTTTTCTTTAGTAGTTTTGGAAAGTGGAAGATGGTAGAGGTTGGCTTGTCTCTTGTTATAGTTGTTTGTTTGGAGATAATTGCTTAAGTTTGGAGGTAATTTATTATGGTGATAATCATGCATGAAAAGTGCTTTTTGAATTTTATTGATGTCAGTTATTTTGAGTGTTTAAGGGAATAAAATAAGGGTGTTGTATGAGACCTATGGGTTGAATTGGTGATCGTACGGATGGTCCATTTTTGTGTTAAATTAAGTTGATTGAGGAACGGACCCGGTATTGATCCTTGAGGAACTCCCACTGGTAGGCCTATTTCTGAGGTAGATGACTGTGTGGAGTGAACAGAAGGATCTTAACAATTTGAATTTAAGAAGTTTGCAGGCTTTGAAACTGAAATTCGGCTAAAATTTTGATTTTAAGGATTTTTCCCCTAAGTCAAAAGGGGACCTCGGTTAAAACTAAGGAACTGCTGGGGATACGTGAGATGGGGGTCTTAAGGGCTGCACATAGGCCTACGCATACCACTTCCATACGTCAGCATGGTCATGCAGTTGGGGGGGGGTTGTAACATTTGTTTATATCAATTAGTAATGCTGACGGATTGGCGCCAAGATAGCGATTAACCTCCCTTTCGAAGCTCTGCAAGTCCTGGTTTGATGCTACATGAGCAGTAAGGGCGTTCCATATGCCTGCGAGAATGGGGGGAATGATCTTCTGTGGGAGGCCAAGTTGGGACCTTGGGATTTTCACAGCAAGGTCATGAGACCTGAGTGAGCGCCTAAGGCGAGAATCAACTGAGAGCAGCTCAGGTAGCAGCTGGCTAAGATCTGGTACTCGTCCATAAAACACGCGCGGTGGAAAAGAGTGACAACTCTATTACCGCTCTGCGATTGGATGGGGTGAGAGGTGAGCTCACTCTCAGAGATACCTATGATGGAAATGACACGTCTCTGGATTGCATCAAGTTTGGATAGACTAGTGGATGTTGTTCCACACCATGTTGAGCTTGCATATTCCATGTTGGACCGAACCATGGATTTACATATGGGTGAAAATGAGATATAGGGCATTGAGCTTTTGATTGGTCATCGTACACTAACAGGGGGTCAAATTTTCAAAATGCTTCAATATTGACAAAATTGGTGTCAAATTGTTGATATGAGCATGAGCAATCTGGAAATGTACAGTTGCCATGATTATAGATCTTCCATTTTGGTTTATCGGTTAGGAAAGAGATGAGTAGGCCTAATCCCTAATTCCCATGCATAGGCCTACAAAACCATACAAATTTGATAAAAGGTAAATTTACACCGAATTTTACCACCTAACTAAACATCCTAGATAGTGCAAGCTATACTTTTCTGGATTGCTCATGCTCATAGCTACAATTTGATATCAAATTTGTCAAGATCCATACATTTTGAAAGTTAGGCCCCTGTACAATGACGAATCAAAAGTGCAATGACCTTTATCACATTTTCAACCATATCTCTGCAACTGAATATCATAAAAATGCCAAAGTATCTATTTTCTGATTCCTTATGATGAGACAAATCATTTGAGATACTTTTCAACTCAATCAAACCATTTTATATGACAGATCTCTTTGGATCCAAGATGGCCGCCAAACGGACCCCGTGGGACAATATTTGATTTTGGTAACATAAAAATTATAGAGATTCTAAAAATCATGTTAGGATTTAGCCATGTAATCTGCTAGACTATTTAAGCTTTCACCCCGACAGAGAGGTATGTGTATACGTGTAGCGCTTTTGAACTTTTTGATCACTTTCTTGTACATTTTTCTCTAGATTTTGTACATATCGATTATGTTATACAGCTTCTGAGTTCTGGGTCCGTTCGTGAAACTTGAGTCGTAAAAATTGCGCATAACATAGGCCTACTAAGCATGCAGTTGTGAGCTGTTGTGATTTCTACTAGTTGTATAATCACTGGTCAGAGTGCCGCTAATGTTTTTCGTTATTAAAATTGCACACTGCTCGCTCGGTATTCTCTAACATATTTTAGTTTCGCTGTAGAAATGCGAAATGCGACTCTCTAGCTTACGGCGCGGCTTTTGAGAAATATCGCTTGATAAACATATCGCATTCATTTATAATTTTCTGTCGCTCTTTTGTGATTACTTGTTAAACCAGTAGCAACGTCTAGACTTATGATTTATTGGTCCTCATCTTGTTTCCATATGGGTGGCGGTTGAGGTTTAGACGTCGTCATTGGTTTAACACGTAAAAGCGGAATCTTGACGAAAAATGCTGATTTTGGGATATGTTATAAGGCAGTATTTTCTTATTTCAAAATAAATCGTTGGGAGCTGAAGAATCAATTCCAATATACGGGTTATTTCTGATTTTTTTTTTTTGTGTGTGTATGAATAAAAGACCCATGATTGACCCACATCAAAGCGCCTAAATCGGTTTGTGGTTTGTGTCTATTGCTGTAATCCATTTGGATTCGTTTTGGTGAGTTGCTATATACTGAAAGAGGCTTGGCCGCCATTGTCTGGTTTCCACCAGTGGGTGGAAACAGCATGCCCTCTAGTGAATTGTGACTATGCATTGGGGGTAGGACATGCCATCCTAACAGCAGCAACACAGTGTATTCAAATCGGCATCAACATCGGGCACGACTCGAGATGCTAAACTATTCCAAAGACTTGGGCGCTCTTACGCATATCGGACGGACACTCGACTAAAGTTCACGAATATTTAAATCTAAATGACCGTAATGGAAATTACACTGTTTTGCAGCGGGGTTAATCCACTAACCCCGACGGATTTTAGAGTCAATAATTTATTGCAATATTATCATGATATTTCTAAGATTTATTGAACGAAGGTTAAAGAGGTGATTTTGTAATGTCACTGGGACCAAGGCTGCCGTAGAAAATACACGTAAGAATTCCGTAAATTACCGTTTGGAAATCCTAAATGCCCAAATCGAGGAGGTCGTGTCCTGCCTTGCCCCCTGTGCGCATCGTAACATCATTCGTGAAACTTTCCGCCAATCGGCGAATAATAAGCGACATCGTACTGAGTTCAATCAATTATAAAGTCGACCAAATGACAAAAATGGGTTCAATTTGATATTCTGATTATTTTGAGGCCATACCTACTGACAACAACCCTTTTTTTGGAGGGGGGGGCCTTATGAATTTTCAATACTAATATTTAAAGGAAAATTACTGTAAATTTTTACAGGAAAATCATGGCAGCAAATCTG
>JAMKCH010088205.1:0-10788 GCA_023653785.1 Ophioderma brevispina
GGCCAAAATGTGCATTTCAATCCCTCTTTTCGGGGAATTTCAACCAATTCATCCCAATTTGGCCTAGGCTTTAGCCTAGGCTTAGCTTACTTAGTTTAGATTAGGCTAAGCCTTGAGGCTTGGGCAAAATAAAATAGTAAACTCGGCAATTTACGCACGCTACGCGCGTATTGTGTAGTGTCTAACGATCACTATAATACTAATATCTGTTATACCGATTACAGATGTTAAATTTCAAAAATCGCGTTCATTTCCGATTCCGATTTTTTTTTTCTGTTCGTACTTTTTGCGTTATCATCGCGTTTTCGACAGCCAAAAGCGCCACAAGTAGCAGTAGATTGATTTAGGTAAGCCAGTAAATCGTCGAAATAGTTGTAGTTGGGAACAAAACATACACACTCTTGTACAAAATAAAAATGGGTTATTTCAGTTTCGATTATTTTTCACCGTTTGGACATCAATTTGGCGAACATTTAATCAAGTTTGACCTCTGATATTAATTGAATCGGTATAGAAAAATCGTTAAAAAATGAGAACTTGCCCGATACCGATACGATACCGATAAGGTTCCTAATCGGCCCGATTTCAAGAATGACGATCATATCGGTTATTCTCTAGTATTTTGTCACATTCAGACCTAAAGGATTCAACTCAGAGATTTTCAAAAAATATCAATATTTTGGTGTAGAAATTACAAATAGACCACTAGAAATAAAGGTAGTAACCTCTAAAATAAAAAGCGTAATTCCGAAGTAAGAGATGAATCAGAGTTTGTTGTCCATACAGTAAGCATTATGCATAGTATAACAGTTCCAAGCATTTTAGGATACCGTGTTATCCCGGGGGGGCCACTTCCGTATCCAAGGTGCGATATCCTGCTCGTGTACAAAAAACGAGTAATTAGGGTCGTTTTTGAGATTAGGCGGGTACGCGGAGTTTAAATTGTTTAGGGTATCAAAAATCGTCAAAAATTCAAAATCAGGCGTATACTTTTCACGTCGAAAAATACTTGTTTAGGAGTGATTGAAGTACTTGTAAAAAAATTACATTGAAATGTGGCAATAATAGTGGGTTTTGTTCCCGTTTTCCTTTGGAGTTCACATGGTAGATTCTCCGAGTGATTTTTTTAAACCGTTTTTTCAACCTTATTTTAGCTTATTTTCTCTATGTCGTCGCCGTCTCCTACATATAAAGCCCTTATCTTTGGAGCTTCATTTCATGTGCGTGTTAATTCTACACTAAAATGCTCATTAGATGTAGCCTATGTGCGTAGAAACATAATTACGCTCTTAAATTTCCTGATATTTATTTTTACGTCTAAGGTGACTGGGCTTAGTGACAAAACCTTATAGGATTTAAAAACAATTCCTTAGATTCAAATATAAATTTTTAAAAATGATTTTATAAACAGTTTTTAACTCATTTAAAGGTTTTATTTTCAATCAAAAGGTACTTATTTTAAGTAACCTTTTAGCAAAACGGATTTAAAATTTTTAAGTCAAAAAAGGTTTTGTCACGAAGTCATTCTTGTTAGACTGTAAAATAAGTCTAATGTAATTAAGAAAGTAGGTTCTGTCTCTCATTTTATGTCAATCAAAATGGTCGTGGGATATTTTTATAGTCCGGGTTTTACTTAGTTCAATGAAATGGCTGAACTTGCCGGGAAAAACTGTCATTGCGGACCCCGCTCAGAACCCGTATTTCAAAGAAATAGGACAACTTCAAAATACTTGAAAGTTAAATTAGATTTAACTTATTAGGCTGTAGATAATATGTAAAATGATGCTTTTACACAAAAGAGTAAATAAAAAAAAACTTCTATGAAATAATGTGTAAAATTTACTTTGTGAAAGGCACATTTTATAAACGTACTTGTTTAGGGTAGCAAAATTATGTCAAAATACTTGTTTAGGGTGTATTTTTAAACTGTCATGCAAATTACTTGTTTAGGGTTTTAAATTTAAGCCAAAACACTTGTTAAGGGTAGCAAATTCAAGCCCAAAGTACTTGTTTAGGATAGCAAAATCAACCGAAATACGTGCTTAGGGTGTTTTTCTTGCCAAGTGAATTACGCGCTTAGGGTACGTTTTGGGAGGCCATACACGAGCATGATATCCACCTTGGAATACAAGTGGCCCCCCCGGGCCGTGTATAACAAATTTTCCAGATCCGGAATTTTATAACAAAGTTGTGATTTTTTATATGAAGGACTTCGATTTGAGCTTAGTTATTTATTATACATGTATATGGACAAGTATTATGTATATGCAAAAAACACGATTTGTTTCAAAATTGAGTGTGCCCTCATCGGGAAATCTCTGAGTCAGCCTAATTGGAGCAAATCACCGGGACGATTTATGAATTTTGCCCACTCTGTCTGGAAGACTTGGAAATTTGCCCCCTCTGAATCGACTAGCTGCCTCGGTATGCCACTGATCATGCGTGCATGAAATTTGGAAAGCAGCCCGAGTTGCAGCTTAGATTTGTGGCTTTAGAAAAACTGGCAAGCTTTCAAAAACAAATTCTGATGTTGGTCGAACATGAGGGAGTCTTGTCATAAATACTTGAAATACTCCTTTGGCATGTTATGGATTTATTTCTCGGACACATGGACAGTTCGCGCACACAACCTGAGCAAGCGCAAGTGGTTTGGTGCATTACACATCGCGTTGCTACAATATCCCTGCCAGTCAATGCACCTAAGGCTTACACTGGCTTTGTGTGATTCTGTCGGAGAATTAAATCCACCGACTATAGCCTAGACTACAGTCTAAACCATGAGAATGAAGTTTTAGATTTGCAATCAGACATCTTTCAAATGGCATGAGGCTTTATTTCATTATTCACTATTCATTAGGCGTGTGAAAGTCGATGTTATGTTTCCCGTAACCCACCCCGTTCTGCCCGCGTTTGAGATGCTGAAATCCCTAAAAAGTTCATTATTTTGTATTTTAAAGAAAATATATCAAGGTTTCTTTTTGTGATCACATCTTGTGATGTGAATTTAGTAGATTTTAAACCAAAGAAGAGTTGCAAAATCATTTCTAAATGTAGGGTGGTGTTTTGACACAATATTGTAGTATTAGAACATGCTGAAGGTTAGTGAAATGGCTGTTACTGCAAAATTAAGAATAATGAAAAATGAAATAGTTGCTTCATTATGATTTGCAAAACATGTTACGGGAAACATAACATTGACTTTCATTGGCCTTATGTATTTTCATTGGTTGACTTGCAAGTTCACAGGTTTCTAAAGCTGCTGAAGGATCAGTCACATCAACAAGGCCAGTATCAGTAATACAAGTGCATCATGTCTGCATGCATGTACTCTTAATTGTTATTGCATTAATTGTACCCTTTCACAGCTGTTTGATGATTTGAAACTTGATTTTTTGTGATGAAGAGCACTTTTTATGCAAAAAATGATTTTAAAAAAATGAAAATTTTCGGCGGCAGGTTTTGGAGCAGGCGGGCAGTGGATGCAAATCTAAAACTTTCATTCCCATGGCCTTAATAATTTGTTGGAGAGAATCAAACACAAGTCCGCGTGGACTATGTGAGCCACGGGGAACATCGCACTTCATTTTGCGATGTGTAATTGGTCAATGACAAAGTATGCTTCGAACCTCCGCATTAGGTTGGGGCAAACAAGTACAAAAGAAAACTGCAAAACCTTGTTTTGAAGTCAGGGATGCAAATTCGATGAGAATCATCGATTCTCGCAGTGATTCTTGTAGCATCCAGATATGAGAATCAATTTCTCCCATTGAATCATGTATTATTATGTGCGTATGCACAGCTGCACTTGACCTAGTAACAATCGTCCTAGTAACATAAATACGCTAGCCCAATTGGCCAATTCAGCAGAGGTCAACTGTACTTTTGTTGCGTGCTACGCTCGGCGCAAACACTCACTGTGATCGGCGCAGGGCGACATGCCTCAGATTCGATTCCAGACATAATAAGTGTTGTCATTTCAAGTAATTTTGATTCTCACAAACGAATTTGCATCCCTGGAAGTTGCCTGCTATCTGCTACGACAAAAAATACTAAATCATCTTATTGCACAAAGACAGCATATTTGGATTATTCACTTCAGGTGTGACCTAACTGGTAAGTATTCCAAAATAATGCAGAAAACCCGGGTTCGAACAAAATTTAGCCCGAGTGAGCCTTTTTCTGGAAATGTCCTTGTGTCTCTTTAAATGGCATAGACCTAGCCTAATCTTGATTGCGACTTAGGCTAGGCTCAAGTGTAGTCCCAAGCCCAGGTAGAATGCTGCATACTGACAGGTGGAAATGGTAGTAGGCCTACCCTAAGGCTAGTAGGTAAATGGTGATTTTATTCTGGAATGCAACATTTTCCTGCTAAAACAGCATTGCCACCATATGTTCAAAATCTCTGCCATTTTTGTTGATGAGGTTGCGTAGCACTTGCTTCTTGACCGGAAGTGGACCTATGTCACATTGTGGTGATCCAACATGGATATGCAAGTTCAGCATGGTGTGGAGCAATTCACCCACTTCACTATCCAAACTAGATTCAATCCAGAGACGAGCCATTTCCATCATTGGTATCCCCGAGAGTGAGCTCACCACTCATCACATCCAACCACTTGGTCATCGCAGGGCAGTTGGAATTGTCACTCTTTTCCACCGCATGTTTTATGGACAAGCACCAGATCTCCTCAGCCAGCTGCTACCTGAGCTGCTTTCAGTTGATCCTCACCTTAGGCGCTCATTCAGGTCTCATGACCTTGCTGTGAAAGTTCCAAGGTCCAACTTGGCCTCCCACAGAAGATCATTTCTCCCATTCTCTGTAGGCTTATGGAATGCCCTTCCTGCTCATGTAGCATCGAACCGGGATTTGCAGAGTTTTAAAAGGGAGGTTAATCGCTATCTTGGCACCAATCCGCCAGCGTTACTAATTAGATAACTGCTGTTAATGCCTAGTTAGCCTTGACATAAATAAAAAAATAAAAAAAACCAAGGGGAAGCCCAGCAGGGAATCCCTGAATCGCGGTGAAAACAAACTCTTCAAATCATGTCTTTATAGGTTCACTGCACATTAAATAAGTGTGAAGCGTGCATCAAGTTATGCGAGTTGTTGTTGGGCAGATTTTGTCTGATCCCTCGGATGTCTTCTCCTGGCTATAGGGCCTACTACAGTGTGAGTCAAAAAGAATAGGACCGTGATTGATTATATTTTATCAAAAAACCTAATTGAGCTTGATAAAAAAGTTTTAGATATTCGAAACAAGCATGTTCTTCCGCTCATTAGAAAAAAAGAATCACCAAAATCCACCATTCCTAACAATTGTTATGTCTGTTTTACCGAAGGAACCCATTTATCCAGCTGTCCACGGAATGCTGAATGCTTTGAATATGTGTGAGTACCTGGGAAATGACTGGGTCATTGAAATGTAAATGAGATGTAAACTCGCGAGTTTCAAAAACAGATTAGCATGGTCTGCATAAAATCAATAATAAATAAAATAACAAATCTGAAGGTATTTTCAAAACTAACTTGGCATCTTGGTGGAAAGATAAAAGGTATCATGGCCCTCCATATCCAGATGTACAACAAACTTTAATAGTTGAAACTTACTTGTAGACCCATTCTGCGGTTGAGGTTCGAACACTGTTTGCCTTGCAGTTCCTGCAAGCAAACCGCACACCTTGCAAACAGGTTATTATAGCATTGGTCAGGAAATTTCATGACTATGGAACCATCAAGAACCGACAACATGAAGCTCAGGGAGGAGATGGACTGTCAGGTCCCAAGCTAACATTGCTGGAGTGAGACAAGCTCTGAGAATGAACCAAAGTATCAGCTCAATTCTTGGGTTCATTCTCAGAGCTTGTCTCACTCGAGCAATGTTAGCTTGGGACCTGGCAGTCCTTCTTCCTGATGCTTCATGTTGTCGGTTCTTGGTGGTTCCATAATTATGGAATTTCCTGACCATTGCTATAATAACCTGTTTTCAAGATGCACGGTTTGCTTGTGGGAACTGCAAGCCAAACTGTCTCTGAATGGGCCTGCAAGTAGGTTTCAACTATAAAAGTTTGTTGTACATCTGGATATGGAGGGGGCCATGATACCTAATACCTTTCCACCAAGATGCGAAGTTAGTTTTGAAAATACCATCAGATTTGTTATTTTATTAATTATTGATTTTGTGCAGACCATGCTAATCTGTTTTTGAAACTCGCGGGTTTACATATCATTTACATTTCAATGACCCAGTCATTTCCCAGGTACTCACACATATTCAAAGCATTAACATTCCGTGGACAGCTGGATAAATGGGTTCCTACGGCAAAACAGGCATAACAATTGTTAGGAATGATGGATTTCAGTGATTCTTTTTTTTAATGAGCGGAAGAACATGCTTGTTTTGAATATCTAAAACTTCTCTATCAAGCTCAATTAGGTTTTTTGATAAAATATAATCAATCACGGTCCTATTCTTTTTGACTCGCACTGTAGAGCAGTCCACCCAGTCACAGGAGCTGTTACATGTACAGTGGCATATCTTGGGGGTGCCCCCCCCGGGATTCATGGTAAAACAGCCTATTTACGGCTATAAAAGGTCCTTCGGCCCCCAGCAAATCAATATTCATTGTTGTCCATACGGACACTTACTCTAACACATATTTTAATGGAGATTCATCTTTGAACAATGCTGTTTTCTTCCCTTTCTGCCAATTCTTTAATTGGAAAAGTAACTTTAATGAGAATTGTACAGACTTATCCTTCACTTAAAGGTGCTTGTTCCGATTTATGTTTATTGTGTTCTCTAATTGATATGAGAGCCTGCCACTTGCACATAGGCCTCATCAAGTACCATGGGAAACAAACTTGTGGTTTTGATGGTAGAAGCAATAATGCACATTGCAAAGCCCTATTCAATACTGTGCTAATATTGATGATTAACCATTAATTCGTCATTTTTTTTGTTTATATCTTGGGAATGAAATAGATTTGAGGGCTCAAATTTCAGGACGACAATGAGAAAAATACGGCCTTTCATCTGATATCAAAATCGATACCATCAGAACAGTACCTTTAAGCTATTTTCCTGCAAATTTCAAATATTTTGATGCTTTTGAGTGAATCACTGAGAATGTCTAAGTTTATTACATCATTATAATGATTCATGGCCCATTTCATGATTAGGTGCCACTTTTTGTGGGCCGCCAGCTATAGCTGGCAGGACCACTTAGCAATCCGTTGTGCGTGTGTATGTATGTGTGTGTGTTTGTATGGATGTGTGTGTCAAAAATTGTTAAGTTTTTTCATGGGGCGACCCACAGCTTATATTCTCTGAATATAGCGAGCGCGAAAGCCGAGAACCGCGAAATTCTAGTTGAATTTTGTCTTTTCCTTCCTAGCATGTTCAAAATTATGGGATCAGAGTATCATTATTGTGGTTTTTCCATTCCTCCCTATGGGCTCTACCTCCCATAGCTTAACCAACTTGCTCCTGTCACATGTTTAGGTGTTGTGATATCATAACATGCCTAAAATGACCATTTCTGGTGTCAACTGGAAATTATGGTTATTTTTTAAATTAATGCCAGACCACTAAAAATGTGTCCGTTCACACCATTTGTCACATCCATCAAAAAGGAGTTTTGGGATAAAAATACCTATCTAACTCATCAACTAACGGGCCATTCTCCGTTAAAGTGTTCAAGTTTGGTCTCCAAAATGACGAAATATCAACATTAAGGAATTCCTGAAAATCATTGAAAATCGTAAACTTTAATATTCTCAGAACACGGAACAATGCATGGGTGATCTCAAAAATGTATCTGATTTTTAGTATATTGCCTAACGTTAACACTTAAGTAACGTATCTGTCGTAACGTATCTGTCGGGCCTTTTTCTTAGTCGTGCTGTTCTTGATGAAAGTATGTGCTTCACCGACTTAGTCTCTATACGTTATCAGGTATTACCTTCATACTAAAGCATGGTGTGGTATTCGACTTTATGTATCACGCAGTATTGCAAGAGCGTAGCAGGAGGGAGGTAACGTATCTGTTGCGGTATGAATGTAACAGGAGGGATTTCTTTCATTACTAGGGCTGGAAATTGTTACGTTGAAACCAGATTTTTATGCAAAACATGTATAATATAACATTGACATCTTCTCGATTTATCACATATTGGAACATAAGTATTCAGTTATTTTTAGCAATTTTGTATCCATTCGAATTTTGGTAACATATCTGTCTGCAATATGGCGACATGCTCTTAGAGAACTCTTGCGAAACTTTAATAATCCAATATTATCATGTTTTAAACTTAACAATTAGTGCATAATAGAGGCTGATAAAAATGCAATGCAATCTGTGATATGCGCTCTTGTGTAACGAGTAGGGACACATTTTAAAGAACGGATTTAGGCTGACGACATGGCGAAAAGCAAGAATTATACATCTTTAGCCTTATTGCTTGATACTTTCTCATCCGGTTACAACATCTAGTCCAGATCATTTTGAAAACATAACTCCTAAGTATAATTTATATTCATAAACATTCATTCTTAAAGGCCAAAAACAAGCTTTAAACTGTGCACGACTGTGAGCGACACTAAAAGCGACTTTTTGAACACTTTATCGGAGAATGGACCTAACTTGTTTTATTGGCTTTTTCACATTGTATGGGTTATATTTTATAATGTCATTAAGGTTGCTTGATGTATTTCAGAACCATTTCCATTTTTAAATTTTTCATAAACACTGTCTTTTAGCCTTGCTCAGTAATGCATAGGCTTATGAAACATAATTTGAAGCAAAGAGGCCAGAAAAAACATTTTAAATTAAAAAAATGTGATAGGTTCTTGTCAAAAAAATCAGTTAAACTGAATAAAACATAATTCTTCAGATTAAACAACTACTCATAATAATGCAATTGTCCGTTCACAACAAAGAAATGTCACATCCACCCCTAAAACTAGCCAATATACTGCTGATTCCCAATAAAAGTAAATTTATTCAAATTTGTCCTAGAGGAAGCCTGAGGTATACTTACCCAATGTCCATTGTCATTATATGGACAAGTCAATGTACATTATTCATTTGTAATTTTGAATTCATTTTTTCAACAAAATTACCCAAAAATAAACAAGTAACTTGAATTTTATTTGAGAGGGGTGAACAATTAAGCTAGCCAGAGGTATTTTTATGAAAACCTGTAGCCTTGGCAAGAAGAAAACGAGTAGTAAACAACTTTTAACTCACTTTAAAAAATTAACCCTCAGTTGACAAAAAGTGGCGCCTAATTGTGAAATGGGCCTCATTCTTTCCTCTATGCTTTTGCAAATATTATTTACTACTCCATAACTCATGTTAATAATATTTATACATTTAATTTGGCTACAGCAAACTATCTGGCATGTATTTCATGTGTATTTGTGTTGTGTGCATGTATGCGTCTGTAAGTTTTGTGTTATCTTGCATTTTTTTTGTAAATGAAATACATGACTAATTTGGCCAGATTTGAATTCTTTTTTTTTTTACAATTCCAGAAGCCGTGTGAAAATGCGAGATGAGCAAACCAAACAAAAGGTAACGTGAATGACTTCAAAATTCTTTTAATCTGACCAGATTGGAATGTTCAGCATATGGGCAATTCCACGGCAATGTCCCCTTGAGCCTAAAAATTGAAATTCATTTTAATGCAACAATTTACATTGAACATGGAAGAAAGATACCTTATCTGTATAAATCTGCATTCTAATATTGAATTTTCAGTGTTTTTCTTATTTTTTAAGGTTTTTGGAAAAAATGAATTTACGAACAACAGGTTTTTGCAATTTTTAGTAAAATTGGTGCTGTCAAATATTTCAGTCCTGTATCTATGAATATTGACCACTGAAATTATTCATTTCTTAACCTAATGCCAAGATAGGTAACTTTTTATAACTTACACTTTGAAATCAAATGCAGTTATCTAGAGGGCTCTTTTTCAGTTTCAAATTTTACTTCTGATTTTCCACGTATGTATGTAACGTCCATGACGTTTTATACTATTTTTTCCTCTAACTACACTACCATGCAATTGATTTTAATCATATCTAGTACACAATGTTAATTGTACATATATGGAGATAATAACATGTGAAAAAAATAATTATACTAATTAGAAATATGCTAATGAGCATCATGGACGTTACGGTCATGGACGTTACGTCATGGACGTTACACATTTAAGCATCCCCGTAAACGGGTATTATGGGATGTTTGTTATGGTAATGTTTAAAAATTATGTTTTTGATGTCAGAGAATCTGTTCTTGAAGTTTTCATGACATTTTAGTCCAGTAAACTTATGGATGAACCTAGAACAAATTGCAACAGAAGGTTTTTTGGTTTCATCTTGTTTGTATGTCCCTACTGAACATCCTATCCAAAATCGGACATCGGGAAGTGGGCTAATTAGCATAAATCCAAAATGGCCGCCAAAAGACATCTTTCAAGCCATGTATCTCTTAAACGGTTGGTTTTAGACCCCATAAATATATTATTAATAGATAGAAATATGATACCAAAGAATCGGATCAACTGGTTAAAAAAACATTATGACGTACCTGTGACGTCATCATGCAAATTTGACGTCATTTACATCATAAAGGTGACAAATAACGCATGACGTAACTATGATTTTGGTGTGAATAATATAGTATGACATAAATGTGCTATAAAAACAACAGCAGCAACAACAACAACAATAATAATAATGATAATGATAACAATAAGCATGGTTTATATTGCACTAAAAT
>JAMKCH010088206.1:0-145673 GCA_023653785.1 Ophioderma brevispina
CGAATTTGGGTTCGCTATTCATCAGCTTTCATTGTGTGGGGAAAACTGTTTTGTCTTATTTGTGGGGGACGGGCCCTTCAAATAGTGTTACCTTTCACCTCAATATAGTTATTTATTTGGAAAATTATGTGTGAACTTCGAGAGGTCAGGTAAAGAATCCTCATTGACATGTCGGTGTTTTAAGATAAATATCTATCAAACCTTACAGGGGAAAAAAGTCGCCAGAGTACTTAGGAGAAAGAGATCAATTAAACTTGTGTAAAATCAATAGAAAAACAAAAGTACTTTTAAGGCATATATTGATTAGGGTATGGACAAAAAGGAAGTTGCAATGGTTTACGGTTGGACATCTTTAAGCTTGTTTCTAGCATTTTAAATCTGCACACATATCTCAAAATGCAATTTTCCGACTTTATCCGCGGTTTCGTGGGAGCATGGCACAAGGTCTAAAGCGGGAGTGATGCTGCCTCTCCTGCACAAATGCAGAATATAGGATAAACAAAAAGTATGAAAACATGAAACTCGGACGCAGAACGTAAAGATAGATAAGGTGAAAGCGAATATAGATCGAAAGAAAACTAAAAAAGAAAAGATAAATTTGAAATACAAAGATAGATTGTACGTCGAAGTGATCATATAGCACAGAGGTGATTGCTGGGGTCGATACTCGCTGGTCACGCAATACTCAGAGATACGCACCTCAGACGTGCGCTTATTCTGTGTTTTTTGGCAGCGCTATACGCACTAAGATGTCGCAAGGGGTTCATTTTTTCAAGAAAAATAAGGATTTTCACATGAATTTCTCAAAAAGGGACCTCGGTAACCCCCATGTTTTTTATTGTTTTATTAAAAGCTGACATGAGTGCGCAACTTATATTTAAACTCATAACAAAATTATGGCTAAATTTGTAGCTGTAACCAAAAAATGTCTTCGAAAAAATGATTTTTCCATAGAATTATGTAGTTAATTTGGCGAAAAATGTGGTATTCCTGTTAATGGTTTTACCTCAAAAGTGACATCGGTGACCCCCAATTTTTTTCTTTAATTTTTTCGTTAGATCGTGAAAAATTATTTGTGCGAAAGTTGAAAGGAAAATTAGGGCGGGGAAGTCAATATGACCCAAAACCCCTTAAGCAAGCATTGTATTTTGGGAGGGGAAAATGCATATCCTGCTGTTAAGAGTCGATGAGCACCTCAAAGAACTTAGCAATATGTTAACCCACCTGTGATAGGACTATAAGCCACCATAATCCCACAGTGAGTATAACAGCTGATGGCCACAATTGCTTATGATTTTTGAGCCAATCGGGAACATGGTAAGAACAGTGGTTTGGACTGAAGTTGACTAGAGCTTAAATATTGGGGAGCTGCATATTCAATTGGTTATTGAATTGAATTTGAGTAAAAAAGCAAATCAAAAATCATGTGGTGCAAACAAGGTCATAAGGCAAAGCTGCTATGTGCTGCCATATATTATATTTATCTTTCTTGCGTCAGTGGCTCTTGAAAGGGTATTCGGACTGTGGTGCTTGAAGAACCATTTAAGAGCCACTGACCAAACTTGGCAAGAAGCAAGTGAGAGTAGGAGGGTTGGGTGAGGATGGGCGATGCATGAAATGGGTGTAGGAGGGAGGTAAGGGCAGTTGCTGCGAGGTGGAGGTGACTTCCGGATATCCTCGTTGGCTGGTGACAAAACCGGATTTAAAACTTTGGATTTATACTACCTACTGACAAAGACTTGGCAAATAGTTTGTTTGATGGAATTTCTGACAACTGGCAGTATTGCACTTACGACTTTGTTGAACTCACATGATGAAATGCTTTATAAGAGTTAGGTAGTGTCGGGGGGTTAATAAGAGTGTGAGAGCATGAAAATAAATTGGGAGTTATAAAAATCTAACGTGGACAGTACTTCATTGATAAAATCCGGACAGATACGGTTGTAATTTGTCCAGAAATGTCAGGATTCATGGACAGATCCCAATAAGGCTTTTAAAAATGTCTTTTCAAAGGTGTCTTAACATTCTTTTCAGCAAGTTGATTTTTTCCTTTCAAAATTTTTTCCAGCACAAAATCTGTGAAAACTTGGGTTCATTCAGTTCAAAATGTTCATTTTACTGTAAACTAAAGTAATGTGGTAAACACCGCCAAGTATTGTCCTGCCAAACGGATGTGGAAGGCGGCTATGAAATTATCAGTGTATGGATAAATATCTGGATGGATGTCACAAAATGTAACTCAAAAAGCTAATCCTCCTGGTTCCAGTCATTGTAGATCTAATACTAATTGAGTATTTCAAAAGACTTGAAGGGAATGTAGCTTTGTAAGTACAAAATAATGTGAGGTGAAATTTAGGTAATCCGGGGGCATGTGAGTAGAGGGAATCTAGCACTGTCGAATTCTCCAGTTTCCTTGTTTGTTTTGAATAACTTTGATGGAATGCAAGATTTTTTTATTAATGTAAGAGAAACCAAAGCATTCTGCATTGTGACCTTGGTATACAGACTCCCTTTTAGGGAGTTTTTAATTCTTCAACTTAACCAAGACTAATGTAATTATCAAAAAGGAATTCTTAAGGTTCTCTTTTTTCCCAAGAGACTACAATTTGTATAAGTTGTGTTAGGACACGTCACTATAACCTTCCGCCCAGTTTAAAATATCACAATATAGACAAGGTATTATGCACTGAATAGTGAAGTTATTTGAAGGTTAATAAAATAGGATTCTGTTTAGAATGAGAATGATATACTAAGATTTTACAGCTCATTCTTCCTCTTAGAGGTCCATGGCCCGCTCGCTAATAGCCTCGTCTCCAGGGACACCAGATTTTGCCGTAAGTGTCAAAATTTTGCGGTATCTGAAGGAAAAGCTGCTATTTTTCTCTTTACCTGGGAAAATCTTGGGGCTAATAATGTTGGTGTTGTGATTTGAGTGAAAATGTGCCCTTTTGGTGGACAAAATGTTAGTTTTACACAGTATGCTATGGCGCTAACAAAGGTTTTCAGCTCCCATATCAGACCAGGTTGAAATATTGATGTAATACTCTAGATATGAGGGTATTTGGGTCAAGATCAATTCATTCAAGATCAATTCATTACAAGATCAAAATTTAGTATATGAAATCGGGCCTCCCCTTTTAAAGCGGCACTGACACATTTTACAAACTGAATTTCTTCAATTTGCTTACAAATGATAGTTTAGCCATTGGAAGAATAGAGATACATTTTACACATAAAAAACATACTTAAAAAACCGATAGCCCTGGACGTTAAGAAGAGGTTAAAGACATCCAGGTAATTTGACAAAACGTTCAAATAAATTAATCTCAATTATTTTAAAAAAAATGTGTATATTAATGAATACATAGACTAGTATTATGATATTAAAACCACAGAGTCACAGACCGGTCAAACAGGGGCATGCCCTGGAACATTGCATACGGCGTAAGTTTACTTGTGTTAAACGCCATTCCGTGTGCTGAATAATGTCGCCGGCGACATAATTATAAAAAGTTATGTTTATATCATTTGAACCACAGGCCTATATATGTATTAAATAAATTAAATTATTGATTTTGAAAAAAATCTTGTGGGCGCACTATTTTTCAACCGTGCCAGTGTCTCTTTAAATAATGTAATGCCAGTTTCAATTCATAGTATATTTTTTAAAAATCTGTTTTTTACTCTAAAATAGCTTCTCAGGAAAGGAGAATGTAGACAGTTGATAAAGATCCATAATAGTATTTTCAACAAAATCCAATCGCCAATATGAAATTAGTAAACAAAAGGCAAAACCAGCTCGTAATTTGACATGGTTTAAAAAAAAACTGGTCTAGAAAGTGAGAAGGTGGGAACATGTACGGCGTACGTTTACTTGTGTTAAAGCCATTTCCGATTGTCTGCTCGCATTAATGTCGCCGGCGACATAATTATAATAGTTCTGTTTCCATAAGGAAGCCGATTTGAGTCATGTATTCATTTCAAAATATTGATTTTGAAAAATATTGTGGGCGCACCAATTTTTCAAACGTGCCAGTGTCGCTTTAATAATGGTATGCCAGTTTCAATTCATCATAGTATTATTTTTTAAAAATCTGGTTTTTTTAAATAGACTTATCAAGGAAATGAGTGTAGACAGTTGAGAAAGATCCCATAATGTATTTTTCAACCAAAATCCAATCGCAATTTTGAAATTAGTAAACAAAAGGCAAAACCAGTCGGTAATTTGACATGTTTATAAAACTGGTTCAGAAGAAGTGGGCACTGTACGATTGGTTGCATGGATTGCAAGCATTTGCTATGGTGAACTACTTCCACTCAAGCATGCTACAACAAGCAAGCTGGTAATTCCAATTATCAGTGGCTATACATTTAGGAACAGTTGCATATTCAATACATACGGTACTTAGGAGAATAGGATTCAATTTCCAAATATGAGGCAAACTGAAAATGTTCAAAAGTGAAATATTTATGTATCACAATTACTAGGTCAAAGTTGCTCTCTATGTAGCTCATATAGCACCTTGCCAGTGAATTTATACATATGAGTACGTGGATGAGCGTAAGTGTGTGGCCTAAAGGTTCGTAGCATTTGATGACTGCACTGCTGCGGACCTCACTTACTTGGATATCCGGAGTGGATAGCACTATAGTTTCTGGGTTACTGTCGGCACAGACAACGTCGGTTTCTCCCAATGTATGGAAAGCTGATTTATGTACCAAAATGGAATGATGAAATGCCCGGTGTTTCTATATTTCATTTCGCTACTTGTATTGTGTATTCAACATTTTAAGACTTGGGGCAATATTCTTTGTGCAGTGTTTTGTGGTATTCCTTTATAACAGTATATCCAGTCTACAGCCATCACACGTAATGCATTTTGACATGATTGCTCAACCCTTAAAAAACGGCACAGAATAAGTGTCGAAAACAATTAGAGAACACAGCAGAGCATAGAGCTTGCAGCCGAACATATGACATTCAAGTAGGCAGGAGAGGTTATATAGAAGATTGGCGTCCGTGTATTATTCATAACAACAGGTGAATTGATATCAAACAGGGGCCAATCTACCCATTTTGTTATCGGAAAATAATCTAGGTTTAAGAAATAAATAACTTAGTTTTGGGTGGTGTTAATGAAGACTTTGTTCAGTGGATTATTTTTTGGGAGATTTGTTATCGTGACATGTTGTATTCTTAGTCTTCAACTCAGCTGCCTTGCAGGATAGTTAAATTTCAAAATAGCTGCATTTTACAGTATTCTTACGGACTTTTCCTCAGTGGTTAGAGAGTCAATTTGCTGTCTACTGAAGATGTGAAACACAGTCAAGCTTGAATATCAGAACAATGACAAAGGGAGCGGTTGCAATTTGTAGGTAGGAAGGGTACACCACAGTTTGTAGTGGCATCTTAATATCTCAATCTTTCCCAGATTTAGGCACCTCTACCCTACACTAGTAGATGACAAACCAACAATCCTGGCAACAGAGGTAGAAGAATAAGAGCTATACAGCGAGAAAAAAGGATGAGAGAAGAGGGAAAAAAGAGATATTGTAATGTGGCTCTAGCATTTAGGATTAGTGGGGAAACCCATACAAAGATACGTTGGCAATTTAGGTACATCCCCCATATCTCAGATGTGCTTGTATTTTTCTTGCAGTATTGTCAAATTACAAGAACTTTATTCAATGTTTTAACTTTCTCACAATGTAATGCATGTACAGCCATTTACATTTTGTTGTCTATTTATTAAATACATTTTAAAATTGGCATACAGTGGAATTTGTTTACTTCAATGCAACATGCGAATTGCTCTAATTTATAAGGGAAGTATGACATTTTATGATAATCTGTTAAAATAATAAGTAGTCGCCAAACAAAAAAATTGAGTGGAAGTATGAAGTAAACAAATAGGCTACACCAGGCAAACTGGTGTTGTCGTAAGGTTAAGTCAATATCCTAAGGGTTTGTTTACACTGTACATACGTAAGTAGTGTGTGTACTACTTTCACCTTGCCATTGAACATGGGGGGATTTGCTCAAATGCAATGTTTCACTAGTGTTGTATTTTAGTTTTAATGAAACACATAGGCCGAGTTAGTTGTCAATTAGACATGTGTTCATATGGTTATTCAGTTAATAACATGAACATAGTACATTAAAGGTGCTGTTCTTATTTTTGTGTATCATGTTCTCTACTTGATATGAGAGCTGACCTTGTACACACTGACCATAAAGTACCGTGGGAAACAAACTTGCAGTTTTGGTGCTAGATGCGATATGCATAGTGCAACGCCCATATTCACTATGTGATAATTATTGAGGTAACCACTAAAAATGGTAGTTTTTTATCTGTATCTGAGAAAGAAAAGCTGAAATTTCAGGACAACAATGAGAAAAATACGGCTTTTCACCTGATATCAAAATTGATATATTCCCGGGTATATCAAGGGGGGTCCCAAAAGTGATCAGAAACACGCACCTTTAATGCAATCACAGACAGGGGGGTTTAGTGGTTGAATGGGATAGAGTACCACTGATTTCAGTTTACTGTGTAGCGCAGGTAGAATTCATAGGTGTGCAGTGTGTTTCAAACCCACCCTTTATATAAAAACACCCTTTATATGTGAAGTCATAACCCACCCTAAGCCTTTTTTGCTTTGGAAAGGGAAATGACGAACCCGATCCGTATGTACCGACATCTAATTCTGATTAACCATTAAAAATGGAAAGTCCATGCTGCATAATATGTAGGGCACATTAGTCTATACCAAATATACAATAATCATGATCTCCATGTAGGTTTTTCTTAGATTTTGGGAAACTTTTCAGAGGCTTGGGTGGCCATGCCTAGACTCAGTCCCTTATCAAACCCTAACTCTGCAGGCTGTATATTGTGAGCACTTACCTCAGATCACAATATACCACAAACTATTCATCCTACTTGCACTTCCATAGACCACAAACTACCACAAATTTGATTGTGGTATATTGTGGTGTATGTTAGTAGTTGGATAAATAATAACTATACCAAATTGGAGTAACTTAACATATGGCTACAATATACCACAGAATAAAACCACAAAGAGCTGCACCATAGGCCACAATGTACAGGGTTGCCAAGAGAGTTGCGGCTGGCTAGGGAGCCTTGGTGTTATAGGCTTACATGTACATGGGCGCGGGTCGGGGGCGGGATGTACGTGAATGTACACACTTTATATGTCACTGATAAGATTCACAACCACAAACTACCACAAATATTGCAGGTCTGTAACTCTCATATACCACATAACCAATATTACCTGTGGGCTTTTTGTGTGTGTAGAGCCTTGTTAGGGTAATGACATGCCCACCATAGGAATAGCATACTGATACAGTAACTTCTTCAGAAGTGAGTCTAAGTTTGAAAAACAAAAAATCAAAGTTGCTCTATCAGCCTGCAGTTGGGGGGATACGATCAATTTGACTATTTCTTACCAGAATGCAATCGGTTTAATTGGAAATTCAATAATATACATTTAACAGCACAAATATGCCAAGAAACATCAAAAAATGTTACCGACTTCGGCACCTTGACAAAGCGAATTCGCACCCGGAAGTATAATAATCGCTCTATCTTTGCTACCAAAAAACACAAATTAAATTTAGTAAAGGCACCATTACACTGAACCAAACCACCATTATAATGAAACACACGCTAAAATGTTGCATTTTTCTAAGAAAGTCTATAGAGCTACGGTAATCGTGATACCAGTCGGCATCTACGTGGTCGTCTTGTTACGGCGGCCATGTTGGAAACGATTGCCCACTGAAAGCTGGGAATTATTTCACACCGTCGATTGAAATTGCGGGAAATCTCAAGCGTGCTGGTATTCAAAAATCACATCTAATTGTCCCCGCCGAACGAGTTCGGGAAGGGGACCTAAAAATGGTCCGTCCGTATGGTCAGTAGTATGTCAGTATGTAGGTTCCGTAGTTGTCCGTATGTATGTATGTATGTATGGATGTCTGTATGTATGTATGTTGTTGCTGATGTATGTATGTGATAAAAAATGTTAACCCTGAAACATTTGGTCATATCTTTTTTTCTGGATGAGTAGAGTAGCCAAACTTGGTATATTTAGGTGGGGAAACCCCCTACTACTGTCATTCATACCACCCAGGGTCCTCCCTGGGTTGTGGGGTGGGGAAAAGTAAAAAAGGAAAAAAGCGTCCACTTACACAGGAAATGTCAACATGTTGAGACAATATTGTGTACATTATCTGGAGTTCCATGAGGGATACGATGATGTAACTTGGTGGAAAGAAGCGGGGTGATGAGTTCTCGACCTTATTAGATTTTGGGTGTAAAATATGCTAGTTAAATATCTAATTTGCATAATTTATTAAAATTTTCCCGCAAAGCTTGTTTACAAGTTTTCTAGAGTTCCGTAAGGCGTATAATGATGTAACTTGGTGGAAGGAAGTGGGCTGAGAAGTTCTCGTCCTGATTAGATTTTAGGCGTATTTCGGGCAAATTAAATATGCAAATGAAAAAAAAAAAAAAAAAAAAAAAAAGCGCACCGATTTAGCTAAATTTTGATACCAAAATTATGGGGTGTTTCCGAGCTACTTTTCGAGCTACGTCCAAATATATTATATAGTCAATACATAGCAAAATATTTAGAGGTCTGCTACCTGATGTAACTTGGTGGAAAGAAGCGGGTTGATGAGTTCTCGACCTTATTAGATTTTGGGTGTAAAATATGCTAGTTAAATATCTAATTTGCATAATTTATGAAAATTTTCCCTCAAACCTTGTGTACAAGTTTTCTAGAGTTCCGTAAGGCGTATAATGATGTAACTTGGTGGTAGGAAGTGGGCTGAGAAGTTCTCGTCCTGATTAGATTTTAGGCGTATTTCGGGCAAATTAAATATGCAAATGAGCTAATTGATATGCAAATATCAACGTCAATGCTAGGTGGATGGGGGAAAAGTATACCACAACAAAGGTATTAACATATATGTAGTACCCATGTTTTCATTGAAAGGTATTCTTTTTAGTTTTGGTTGTTACACTTGGTCAGTCTTTTGGGTTGCCAGCCTGTTTACATTTCTTGGAAAATGTGAAATATACGGTGTTTTGCCCCTTTCTAGACCTCGTTTGGGTCCCCAATTTAAAATGTGGTCACATGATTTTTTCAAAAATAGTGTTGCCAAATTGAATTTTTACTAAATTTAGTGAATTTTCAGGGATTTTTGCATGCTGAATTTTAAGATTTCTTGAGTCATTTCACCAAAAGGTAACAATTTTTTTCGAGCTAGTGGTGGCCAAAATTAAGAGTGGACCTGTGCTATTTTAGTCATCACTTAGTGATCGCGATATACGGCGGGGACATATTTTACGCAACACGTAAATACGAGTTCGCCTTGTTTAGTATTATCTTGAGAAAAATATGCAAAGTAATTATACAATCACTACAAAAAATATTATTTTTCTTCATTTGATAATTGACATGACGGAGTGTATAGTACAGATTTACAGTTACAAAAAATACGCACAACTGTTCCTAGTTCGCAAAGAAATACGGAAAAAAATGAGCGGAAGTCGGCTGATTTCATTGGTTTCAGAGCTTTTCAGCTAGGTACAGATGCGAATTACACGCTTCTTATTTTTTTGCACGCTTTTTAAGAATACACGCATTTTAGTTTCAACTCTCCCAAACCCACGCTTTTTGAGGATTTGGTGATTTTTCAAACCCACGCTTTCTAAAGCGTCCGATGCACACTATGGAATTTATTGCTCACTGTGCATTTTAACAGTATATTTCAAAAAATCTATGATAAACATTTGTGACAAATATCTTGTACCTACCTACTTGTAGCCTGTACTTTTGAATTACCACAAATTCTGTAAATATTGAGACCTCTTTGGGGAATTTTATGAAATAATGTGAAATAAAGGAAAGGTAAACAAACATTGTGGACAGTCTGTAGGCCAGTTGTGACTGGCTGTGTGGCGGACTAGGGGAGAAGTGATGCAATATGTCTCACTAGGCAATGCAAATGTGTTTGTACTCACAAAACTAGGATTTTTATGCCTTAAAGGCTTTGCCAAGGCAAAATTATGTGATAAAAAAATCAATATTTCCATTGGCTATGTTGTGTTCATGTAGGGCAAAGTACCATGGCAGTTCAATGCAGTAGACATGAGTTTATCAACACAACAACACCGTTAAACATGATCACCTTGCTTGGTAAATAATCATCATATTTTGATTTCACACTGACAAGACAGATTTATAGTAGATTTCAAATTAAGTGAGAGTTCTTGCATATTTCCATGGGGGGTAGATAATTGATATGAGGGTTCAGTCCGTGGCCATGTGGAGATGGGCCTTCGTTGCCATTACAAAACACATTGTGGCCATGGTACAAAGTTACTGCACTGATTGGGCTTACCCACCACACCATAGAATCGATCAGTTACCATGTATTCTTAGGCCATGGAAAAAATAAAGTTGATTTCAGAAACACATGAATTGCCTGAAAGTAGATTTGACAAATGTGGCGATGCAGTCAGCCATTTTGGCCTAAAAAAAGAATATGTGTAGCAGCAGGATGCAAAAAGTGGACAAAATGTACAAAAAAAAAACCCAAAAATGCCGCATAGGTTTATGCGCAAAGTTTCTGAAGAATTGTTTTTTTTTTGTTGCCTTAATGCCAGAGTAGTGTTATTTTGTGCAATAATATTATAAGGAATATATTCACGGGGATACACAACAGGTGACAGTTGGCAATATTGTAGAGAAAAAAAACAAAGGATGAATGTGTGGATGTTGTATTTCTGGGTAATAGAGCCTTGGTGCGAGATTGAATGTAATGGTCCAAGAGGAAAATTTACTTTCTCGAGTCAGCCCAGAAAACAGCAATGATCATATATAAATCATTTGACCATGGGTTAGCACGGTTAACCAATGATTGAAGGATGTCAAAGTTCTCTTTAGGAATACAAGGTCAATGGAACTTGATTTCAGTGTTCTGACAAGGATTATTTAGGATTAACACCAGGGGGCCACTCACATATGAAATGGATGTGGGTGCAACTCTGGTGCTTTCAAATTAAGGGCATTCGGTGACAGAGGACTCCAAAAATAGGGGTCTTTGAGCGAGAGACGGCCATATTGCCCCAAAATAGCCCTGAGTTTTTGAAATGACAAATTTACAAAATTTTCCAAAAAATGGGATCTTTGGGTGAGATTTTATTCAAAATTTTCTAGAAATAGTGGTCTTTGGGTAAAAATTTTCAAAATTTCCCCCAAATTGGGGTCTTAGGGTGACAGTGGTAAAATTTTCAAGAAAATGGGGTCTTTGATGAAATTTTTAAAAATTATCCATGGTCTTTGGCTGACAACGATGCTGAAAATTGGGGGTCTTTAACAGCCTCACATATGTGTCACTTCCAAAATGGGAGTGCCCCCCCTTCCCAGGGGTTAACAGTTATTAATAACTTTATTGTGTGATTGATGAAGTAAATTTCATTGGATTCTTGTAAAAAGGACAGACTATTTATTCTCACCGTCTCACTGCACAATGTTTGCTGCAGTGTGACCTGCCATTATGTGACCCATTGCGCTAACTGTGCATTCTGGTAGAATAACTCTCCCCCCCCCCTAAAAAAAAACCTGAAGGAGTCCACTGCACCTCAAATTTTCTTACAGTATATAAAATCTTATACTTTGTAGACCCTGACCACAACAGCTGACAGTACATATGTACACAGTACATGCACAGGTGGTGCATGTACAGGTGGTTTGGTCTTAAGAGTTTCCGATTGTGCTTTCATCATCTTGGAATATTTTCAAATGGCGTTCGGCAATATCCCTATTTTTGAATAGAGATGTGGTGGGTAAACCCCGCATGACCCACAGCATTTTGCTGTATTTTTGTTAATTTTTATGCATCCCAGAAAGTGATTTTATTTACCCAGACAATATTTGGCCACAGTAATTAAATGCTCTGTAAGCACTATAATTGTAATATAACTCTTGTGGTCTCAAACTCGCCATGAATGCATAGATCAGATTGAAGCTATTTATGTTATTAGTATTAAACAATAACCGGTGGATTACATACTGAGTTGACATCAGGAATTTAATGTTTTATGCTGGTAAATTACACGATAGATGATTCAATGAATTGATCTGGACTAAGTGAAAAACTTGAATCTGCACTGAAATTCAAGAAACATTGTCATCAGACTAGATCTGTTGCATCCACTTCAAGTGCACACCCCCACACACAAATGGTGATGTACAGTGAATACGCACCAAGACTACATTCAACTTTTCTTGTAATTTACTTTTATGAACAAGATTTTCTCCCTCTTGATCTTGTAATGAGGAATTTTGGGGTCAATTTTGCAGCTAAATTATTGCATGTTTCACTCGGGTTCTGTATCATTGATGAAAAAAATGAACAGCATAAGACGGTGAAATCAGCTAGCTTAAAAAGAGGGTCATTTTATCTCACTTCAATACCCTTATAGAAATTAACCTAGTGAAAATAAGTTTGTTATAACTGTCAAGAGGCAGCTGCATTCAGATGTATGTTGCTTGTTTACAGGGAAGAAGTTGGTTATGTCAAGCATGTGTTAGAGAATTGTATCTTGAAACACTGGTCATGGGTGTGCAAGAGGTTATGGTTAGAGTTTAGAGTACCCAAGGAAGTCCTTGCAGACACAAAAAGTTTTGGACTCCTCAGATTTTCAAACCTAGTGTAAACCATGCACAGGTGATTTCCTTTTGTAAAATCTCAGTATAACATTGACTCAAGACTGGCATGTGTGGACAAGAATCCATGGCTGGAGAAATGTATCTGCTATTCTTTTTGCCACCTAAATAAATTTGCTCCCAAGAATCGCTGATGTCTGATGTTCTTTACAAATTTGTGTAGCATGGAATGTTGACCCGATGTCTTGCGTATGCTTTTCACACAGATATGTTGTAACATCTTCCGGACATTGCCGCCCAGTGATAACCCCGACTTTGATCCAGAAGAGGATGACCCCACACTAGAAGCATCATGGCCACATTTACAGGTTGGTGTTCAAGATTTTTCAGTATAAAGCAAATTTCTGCTTATGTGTGTAGCATGTCAACTGTAGTGTCCGTCATAATTGTTGAAACAAGAGACAATGTAACACGCATTTGTATGGAAATCAGATGAGCCGTACCAACGTGCAGACGACATCTCTGTTGTGACCAAACACACATTTGCAATTTTGCATGGACTGTGTTCTGGTTGTCAAGCGATCACCCCACACATTCTGGATTTGCATGTAGGTAGCCAGAATTTTGTTTCAGAATTACTGAGGATTGCTAAAAGCTAGATGCTATCTGATATCAGTTGCATGTGTAAGAATTAAATCAAACTGAATGTAAATAGTAAACAGTGTGTACCAAACATGAGAATTTTCAGGCCTTTGCCTGAATTCAGGCTTTTTTTGTGGTTCAGTTGGGGTTATTTATTTTCAGCCCGGTTTAGGACCAATTAGGTCATTTTCAGATGTTTTTTCAGGCTTTTTGTCAAAAACGGATTCTCATGCTTGGTGTACTCTGAGCCGATATGTGTTAGACGTAATAAATGTTGTGCCTATAAATGAATTGCAGGGATGTAACAATTTTCCAGAAATATTCGGATTTCCAGATTTTTGGCCATAAATAAAAACAATCTGGAAATGTAAACAAAAACATTTTTTGTTCATTTTCTGAGATCAAAGTGTTAATGATAAAGGTAAAACTGCATCAAAAACCAAAGTTTTAAGTATCAATTTATTTTAGAGAAGGGGTCTTGTATCCTAAAATCGCGTAAGAAAATATGTTCCCCGGAGCTTCACCGGATGCTACGCTAAAATTTGGCCTTCTGTTCGTTCAAATTTTGAATTTTCAGGAAATGGGACTACTCTATTACATCTCTGAAAGTGCTTTTCCAAACAGCTGTACTTTGACAGTTTTCATGTTATGTACAGGCATAACCTCTGAGAATGTGTAATTGATCATGTATCAAGCAGCATCTACCTAACTAGCATGTCTTAAGCCATAACTCAGAGGTGGTCCCTGTAATGCATCATATCACACCTCAGTATGCACCAGTTTGTCACATACAAAAACGTGATGTCAGAACATGAGGATACAAACTTAATCTGTGGCTGTATGCAATTGACCCTAGTGCACACCGCTTGCCCTGTCTTTTTTTCTCTCCTTGCGTAGAAAAATTATTGATCATTTTTAGATTTTTCTTTTGAGCGAGGCGAGACGTCTTCAGTGACGATGACAGCGGGGGTGGTTTCCCCTTGGCCATTTGCAAATTAACAGTCCAAGATTTTTTAAAAACGCATCTCCTTGTGCAGAATGGTAATTGTAAGTCTTCCTCATTAGAGCACCAGAAGTTGTACTATATCTTTCAAAATGTTTAACGTTAGTAATGAACCAGGTTTTACATCAGACTTTTTTTTTTTTTTTAGAATTGTTGATAAAAGACTGGTTATAAAATGGTGAAGTGATTGTGCAGTACATTTGTTAGGAATAGTTTTGGATATGGTCAAGGTGTGATTCTTGGGATGTACATACGTGTGTGTGTAGAAGCACCTGGTTACTTTTAATAATTGTAGTTTTAATGAACTTCCTTTTAATACAAATTTTAACACACACATACCAGATAAGCATACCAGATATTAGAACAAACTACATCCTCTTCCAATTGACAAATTGCCCCCTACTCCTGTAAAAATACTTAAGGGGCATTTCGTGATCCACAGCCTCGTCCCCCGACTTACCTAAAAAATGTTGAGATTTTTATATCATCTGAACCGTTAGCCTTAGTAATCCACGTGTGCCCAATCTTACGTGCAAATTCGGTCGAAAAAAAAAAAAAAAAAAAAATCAGACTTTTTTTTTTTTTTTAGAATTGTTGATAAAAGACTGGTTATAAAATGGTGAAGTGATTGTGCAGTACATTTGTTAGGAATAGTTTTGGATATGGTCAAGGTGTGATTCTTGGGATGTACATACGTGTGTGTGTAGAAGCACCTGGTTACTTTTAATAATTGTAGTTTTAATGAACTTCCTTTTAATACAAATTTTAACACACACATACCAGATAAGCATACCAGATATTAGAACAAACTACATCCTCTTCCAATTGACAAATTGCCTCCTACTCCTGTAAAAATACTTAAAGAGGATGGCCTGATTTTAAGGTAGGATTATCGGCTACGGCTTTGTGCCCAGTTCTTGTTGATATTCTCATGAAATGTTGGTATTGGTGAAAGAAACATGTGTGCCAAATTTTAATTTTTTCCAAAAAAGGCATTTTAGAGCTATGTCACGTAATACTTCAAATTCCCATAGACTTTGTACAGGCGCTGATTTTGGCAGAATAGAAAATGACCAAAATTGGGCAATTTTGTGAAAAACTACAAATTTTATTTCAATAATTTCTCTAGTAATTGATGAGTTATAAGATTGGTGTTTGCTTTTAATGGTTAAAGAAGTATCAAAAATCCATGCAATTTTTTTATTTTTTCCAGGTCACATGTCAAGGGTCAAGGTTATGTTAGGCCTATCATTCACTAACCGCGACGGCAGGCGACACAAGCGGTCCGAGGACCGATGTATTTTTTATTTTTCTGTGCGTCATCAAAAACAAAGAACAGGTGGTCGCAACAACACTTTTTTGTTGAAGTATTTCTAGAAATACTGAAGTATCCACTTTTCGTATTTTTTCCTAGAAGAAACCACTCCCTTGGTGATGAATACGTGTCATAGAAAGGAAATAATTTAAAATTCTCACGTTAGATGTTGGCAGATTGACGTGTTATCTATTTGAATAATAGGTCGGTGTATTTTAATTGTCCCTTAATTATTTTTATTTTTTTTCCTTTTTTTAATGTTTTCTTTTAAAATAACATGTACTGTGGAAAATTAATATTGTGTCACCAAATGGGGCAGATTTTTCGCTCATAACTTGCCAAATCAATCATCTTTTTGCCCTAAGATTTCAATTCACAGGGTCATGAAAAAATAGAGCTTTCTTCTGATACCAAAATGTTGACGCACATTCCGGTAAATCTTAGGGATTTTGGGACAAGGCTATTCGTGATCAGACCATGGCCCTATTGTCTCCAGTTTTCTTGCACCAGAACTTTGACAGCACACACAAATCCACACACACACAACACACACACACACACAAACACACATTGTTGTTTTTTGTGCATCCGTCTCTTGCAAGCAGTAATTGTTGATCATACTCTGTTCATAGATGTTAGCCTGGAATTTTTTTTAAGGTGGAGCTACTATTTCAGCAAAATTACATCGCTGTTAATTTAAACCTAACTTGCACTTTGCATTGATCAAGAACACCCACCTTAGAATTGATGATAGTAAAAGGCTGATATTTTACGCATAAAATTACTGTGATATTAATAGAGTGGTCTATTAATAGCCTTTACATGCATCAAGCTGTTCTAGACAAATAGTTACATAGTTACTAAGCCCTTGTTAAAAAACAAAGAAAAAAGAAGTTGCGAGTGTATTCTTTTAAAGGTAGATGTATAGGCCTGGCTCTCTTTCTAATGTATTTGGTAAATTTTCTCTATTTGGCGACTAAAAAAAATGTTTTAGGGGCCCGACCGACCCTGATATTTCAGTTTTGTCGATTTTCTTTTTTAGTTTTCCAAAAGTCATGTAAAATCAGCCTGTTTTTAAAATTTATCAATTTTGGCTAATTTTTTTAAAAGAAAATTTGTAAAAATATCATTTTTTCTCCTGATTTTTCAGATTGTGGGGCAATTTTGACCTCCAGAAAAGAAAAAAAATAAAAAAATCTGACCGACCGACCCTTCTTGAAAGATCCGTTCGCCCGTAAAACAGGTTCAGAAATTTTTTTCAAAATAAGTTACATGCAGAGAATAAAAAGTCAAAATGTGACCTATTAGCAGATGCAACTGTCTAAATATTAATAGCTGCTTAGTTTAAAATAATCAAAATCGCTCAACCAAATCTCCTGCTCAGTGGAAAACTCAGAAAATAAGAGTCATATTTTATATTTCTAAGTTTGTATGACATTCCGCTTTTCTAAATGTCTGTTTAATTTATTGGCTGATTTATGATTGGTTTATTTGTGATTGGTTTATCAAAATTATTCAGCAGCTAATAATATCTTTACAGATATTGTAATGCACAAAAAGCTGTAACCACTTTAGTAATTATTCAAGCAGAAGTAAAAGCTGAGAATTCTAATGCAGGCACTTGGTTGCCTTGGAAAACGCAAACTTGTTGAAGACAAAAATGCACTAAAAACAGCAGACGTTGTAGAGTATAAATGATACAGAACATAAGTGTCAATTTTACGCTAGGATGTGCACAGATATTTTGTTACCGGTTTGGCGATCAGGATATCAAATGCCCAATCAGACATGATCAGTCTCTTCTGTCACAAACATTCCTCACATTTCACAGACCTTTGTGGCGATACTCTGCCATAATTATTTTTCTTTGCGTTAAAACTACGCCCGCATTCCGCCAGAGAGAACCACGACAACGCACAAGGGAAGTACATGGAAGTGCGTTATACATGTACACAGCAAAATACGTGCCATATGCACATGTAGCAGCATATTCTTCCATCAAATATGGTCCCTACCAATTTGAGCATATGATATTCCTGAAAGAAAAAAGAAAAAAGTGTTGGTCTAAGTGTATTTAGCTTTTTACTGGTGGATTAACAAACGTGTGTGGTCCAGTTTTGGGATAAAATTTTAGTAGCAAAATTACAACCTTATTATGAGAAATTGCTAAATGTCAGAAAATCTAAATTGGAAAAGTTACATTAAATTTGAATAATTTTAAAGGTCTTGTGAACAAACTTGTGTAAGTCTCATTTTTTGACACGCAAGGTAACTTGAGATCTAGCCCGAGATTAAACATGGATTTTTTATACAAAGTCTATGAGAGGGTGCAACGCATGCACGCACATGCACGCACATGCACACACGCACACACATATATGAACAAACATGCGCATCACTAACGACAAACTAATAATGAACAATATAGAACTAAATAACATTTGGTAATCTCTTTCAAATGGACATTGACCTTAAGAATCAGCTTATTTTGCATAGAACTGTCCATGCTGGGATTGTACTAGATATCCCAGTCTCAGAAGAGACTAAAAGTCTCAGAAGAAAAATAATCACTGCGGAAATATTGTTACACAAGCAGAGTAAGATCTTGGATTAAATTTGACCATATGTATTTGTTTAAACAAATGTTGTTATGTTTCATATTTTACAGATTGTATACGAATTTTTCCTGAGGTTTTTGGAATCACCAGACTTCCAACCTAGTGTAGCAAAGAAGTACATTGACCAAAAATTTGTAATGCAGGTATGTCAATACTTGAAAGTGTCATTTGTGGGCAGTCTGGATGTATTTGCCCCAAGCTTTAAATGTTTCATGACTTGTCAGCATGGTGCATAATATTAGAATCATAAATGTGGATTCTTTCACGTCTATATAATCTTAAGCTGTCATGTTCTTCATATGAGAATTCCATTCATTTTGTTCTTAAATCTTCTTAACACATTTGATAATAAGTACTAGTAGAGCAGTTAAAGGCAAGACAAGATTGTATATTAGCGAGAGTAGGACGAATAGAAAAATGTTAATCCAATATGAACATAAAGACTTGCTAAAGCCAGACTAAAGGTTTCCTCAAATTGAAAAATAAGAAGAAATCATCATGCATTTACATGTAAAACTACCATTGCAAGCAGTGATGGTATTGCTTTGTCAGTGTCGCTAGCTTAGTAATCCTCTCTTTGTCTAAGAGGTCATACGAATGATTAAATACAACCGCAGAAATAAATGGAGGTGTGCAGAGGGGGATTCCCCTAAATCGTCTTGGCAGCCTCCATTCAAGCAAACTATATTCAACTAGTCGATGATATCTTGATGTTTTTAGTTTAATTTTGTTTGTCTTTCTGCAGCTGCTTGAGCTGTTTGACAGCGAGGACCCACGAGAACGTGACTTCCTCAAGACTGTATTGCATCGTATCTACGGTAAATTCCTGGGCTTACGGGCCTTCATACGAAAACAAATCAACCACATCTTCCTCAGGTAAGCTACTTACAGAGATTGTTGCAATACTCAGGTTCATCTGATTGTTGCAATACTCGGGTTCATCTGAAAATGACGGCCACAGAGAGAACCCTGGGAAATTTTATATTGAAGCACAGGGAATTACAGGAAATTTTGGTCACATTAATACAAAGAGGTGGCCCTTTATGAAGTGTTTAATTAATGCAGGCAAAGCACATACCAATGTGTCTTTTGTCTAATTAAAGGCAGATTCAGATTTTGAAATATATCATTTTTGTGCATTGATTTTAAATAGTTAACTGAAATTAAGGATAGTTGCTTAAACTAATCATTTCCAAAGTTTGAGATGATTTTTTTTTGTTTTGATAATGTAAACCTCTATGTGAAGTATAACAGTACCATTGGTTGCTGTGTATTATTGAAATTCCGGATTACAAAGCCGTGATTTTCTATATGAAGGACATTGATTTGAGCTTAGCTATTTCACGTATGTGGACAAGCATTATGTATTTTCCCAACGATTTGTTAGAAAATTGAGGGCGCCATCCTTGGGAAATATCTGAGTTTGATGCACAGAGGACGCTTTTAAAATCTTGTGTAATGCACAGGATGCAACCACTTTCCGATTGATCACACTAAATCAGGGGTTCTCAATTATGTTAGCTGAAGGGCCAGAGAATGCCGAACACGTTTGAAAGTTCCCTACTTTAGGGCCAAATACACCTGAAATCCTTGCGTTTCCCTTTATATTTTAGAGCAAGTCAAGGGCCAAAAATAAATGGTTGGCCGGCCGGATTTGGCCTGCGGGCCGCATATTGAGAACCCCTGCACTAAATAATGAGCAGACCATGTGAGGACCCATTACTGGTAACAAACTTGTATGAATATGAAAATTGTGCTCAATGGATGTCTTTGTTATTTTTTGGTATTATCTTTGCAATATTGAAATGTTACCAATAATGGTGCAGGTGGTACAGAGAACCAACCAGTTGAAGGTTGATCAAGATATACCAAAACACAGATACTGCATGTTTCAATGTTGAGGTTGGCAGGGACTCCAGCCTTTGCACAATAACCTGAAAACTTAAGTTTGTCCAGGTGCTGTCTTGATGAAGTGTGCATTCTTATACAATCAGCAGCTTCATGGGAGTACCTGTTAAGGTAGCCACAGAGTACCCACCTACATTGGTACCACATTGCCTACCGTAAAAGTGGGGGTAATCATCCACCTAGGTACACACACAGTACCTTAACCACTAGTCGCCCCATGTGGGAGTACCTGTGTGGGTACTCCCATGCAAATGAGCTTTGAGCTCAGTGTGATAATTTTAGTAATCCGATCTATTACCATTTTGGTCATCTGTGTGATGTTGTTTTACACAAACGTCATAGGGGTTTTTGGCGATGCCGAACGCAAATGTAGATGCTACTATGCTTGAAAATGACCAGAAATGGGTAAACAATGGATTGATTGGTGCCCTCTATGGCCCAAAGTACTTTCCACTAGGCAGCTGGTAAGGGAGTACCTTAAGGGAGTACCTAAGGTACTCCTGAGCAGATGTAGAGTATTCCAACTACTGGTGACCTACATGTGTTCTGGTCAGTCACCTAGCTGGCAACTGCAGCATACACTGTAGGATGGGAAACAGCTAAATAAACATAGCTCTTATGCACCCAGTGGCTTGTGTACTGCACAAGTACTTAGTTGTATTTACCGTACTGCGGAGTACCCTTGCAGTAGAGCTAAGACATGTAAGAGTACACATGGAGTAGCCTAAGCTCTGGGTTACCCCGTAAGAACCTGGCTGTGTAATTGGCAACCAAGCTCAAAAGTGTCTAACTACAAATTCCATTCCAAGTAAAAATAGTGGGTAGTAGCTGTAACATGAGCCAATTCGGAAAACTCAAGAATCAAATGAATATTTTGCTCTGTTGGGCATAGTGCCAGCAACTCACACAATTGTATAAATGTGAGGTCTTTTGGTATTAATATTCCAAAATAAATTATACAATAGTAATAGTATACCAATAAATAAGAAAACCTGTAGGTGTTAAATGTCAGCTACAGAAAATTAAATACATTCTATGTACTATTTTCGTACATGTGCATACAAATCTGACTTCAAGTGGACTAAAAGTGTAAAGAAGTAGTAGTTTTCAGCTCAGCTTAAGTACCCATGCTGAAGTAAAATTAAAAGTATTTTTGACACTATGTTTTAATATAACTTACAAGTTGGAGTGAATTACATCTCTGTATTAAATTACTATTATAACATCGGTATTTTGCCCCATAGATAGCAAGACACACATTTTACTCTTTTGTAATTGCAGAGTATTATCATTTTATTTCTAGCAAAGTATTAATTTATTATAAAGAAACTCTGAGAAACTGGCGAGCATTGAATTAAATAAAGACGAAAAATACACGGTCTCGAAACCGGTTCTCTCACTAACTAGGCAAGAGATTTACCACTGGACCACAGAGGACTGTGTTTATGTGGATACCAAAGAAACGAGCGCTGATGTATTTTGATCTTTATTTTAGAGTATCAAGCGGCCAGTTTCTGAGTTTCTATATAACATGTCTAATAATTATCTCGGGTTTTATCATTTACTTGATCCTCGCGTGCATTGAATTGAGTTTTGCCTCGTCATAGATTCTGCTAGAATTATGCATATAGGTCTTCTCCTTCTAAATACAAAGTATTAATTTCTGTACATGATGTTCAGCTTTTTTTTTTTAATTGCTGCTTTGCAAATAGATCAAAGAGACAATATACATTTGCATTGCAATTTATGTTAGGGATAGACCTCCTTTTTACAGTGTATTGCTTGGACGGAATTCCAAGTGCACTTGGGTAATGTTTGATGCGCGACTAATTTCCAAACAAAGAATGGCTGGCAGCAGTCTAGATTTCATTTACGTCATTGAGTAAAAATATATCATTGTCAAACTTTGACTGTTCAATTTCACTCTGCTCTACCTCTTGAATGGAAAAGTAAAAATTTGACCTTGATATATTTTTACTATCACCCTCTTTGGCATCCAATATTTGAATACTATCACCATAGAGGACTGCCAAATTGTGTACCACACGTTTATCAATGGGAATGAATTTGGCCATGAAGACGAGGTTTATTCCGTATTGAAATGCGTGGTACACAATTTAGCATTCCGCAACTCCTATATTCTCCAAACATCAAGATGTAATTGGTGCAGTTTGTAAACATTGTATCATGATATGCAGATTGTCTCAAAATTCTGCCCCATGGAATGATATTTATTGTATCGTCTGTTTGCAGACACATAAAGATTACTTTGGTAGTAATCAGCACATAGGGATTACTTATGGTAGTATATGTATCTGTCTGTGTGTGGTAAATGTTAATCTTATACTGTCCCCACTGAACGAGTTCAGCTGGGGACTACGAAATGGAGTGTCATCTGTGTGTTAATGTGTGTGGTAAAATTGTTAAGCAAAAATGTTAACCCTAGTGTGAGTCACTCATGCAAGGCTTGAAAATTTATAACTTGTCTTAAGGTAGGATCATTGGATAAAATGGTCTTACAGAAAAATGACCATAAAATCAAAACCCCTAAATCAATTTAGTCCAGACTTGACTAAGGATTCAAGACTGCATGATTTGTTTTAGTGTTTTTTATTTTTTAAAAATTACCTAATTTTTACAATAAACAATTTTCACAGCCTAAATGGAAGGTGCCTTTAAGCTGAAACTCCAGAGATGTGTGTATAAACAAAATACCTAAAACCTCATGTTGGCTTTTTTGTGGGCCGCCAGCTATAGCTGGCAGGACCACTTAGCAAGCCGTTGTGCGTGTGTATGTATGTGTGTAAGGGTGTGTGTATGTGTGGATGTGTGTGTCACAAATTGACCTCAATTGAAAAGTAACTTCAATTGGAACCAAACTTCTGTCATAGGTGCACAATGGGATCCCTCATATGTTGATGAGGTCAAAGATCATGTCGAAAGGTCAAAGGTCATGTGAGGTCAAGTTGAAAAATGGGCTAAAAATGTAAAATTGATCTAAATTGAAAACGTGAAGTTCAATTGGAACCAAACTTTTGTCATAGGTGCACCATGCGATCCCTCATATGTTGATGAGATTAAAGGTCACGTGCCAGGGTCAAAGGTCATGGGGCGGCCCACAGCTTATATTCTTTGAATATAGCGAGCGCGAAAGCCGAGAACCGCGAATTCTAGTTTAATCAAGGTTTACTTCTCAGAAAAAAAAAAAAATTTAGAGAAAAAAATGATTGAAGGGAGGACAATTAAAAACCCTATTTTTTTCAATAGAATACACTCAACTGCAAAATATGATTGTGAGAATTTTCTAAAATAAAAGGTAGTTTTTTCACAAAAATTGCCCATTTTGGTCCATTTTCTTATACTGCCAAAATTAGCAATGTACAAAGTACACCTATGGTTAAATGAAAAAAATGCATTTGTTTTTTTTTAAAATAGCTAAAAATCTTTTTGGAAAAAAAAAATTGGCACTGGTCTTCACCAATACCAAGTTCATGAGAATTTGAACAAGATATGGCATGTAAGCCGTTAGCTGATAATACTACCTTAATTATAATTGCCTCACTTGAATCAGTTGAATATATATATTTTTCACATTATCTCTAACACCATGATTACGTGCCACACCAAAACAAGTACATGCTTGGTCAACCAAAAACTTGCCCAAAGAACTGACCCACACTTTTCATCTACTGTGGGGTCAGTACAGTAGGAGTCATGTTGAGGAAACCTTTGAACACTGTTTTGCAGCAGTTCAATGGCACCAAACTTGCTCAAAAGATCAACAATGACACACACGTACAGCTAGGGCCCCCTGGAGTATAGGTCGGTAGAGGTCATCAAAGGTCTTTGGCCGAAAAAAAAACCAAAAATAACACCACTGATTCTAATGCAATTATTGCAATACCAAGGACTTAGGTATCAAAGGTCAGGTGAGGGTCAAAGGTCATGCCAAGGACATTCGGTCATGCAAGATCACCTGGGTCATTTGGCCAGCAAACCCACTATGGCTACCATCTTGGGCAGAAGAATACCAACTTGAATGCTTTCACAGGTTGAGGGTCATTATCAAGGGGGTCATTAGCCGAAAACAGGACTTTTATGTTGAGACATTAAGTGAATATATTACGTGCGCGTAATTCCAAATTTCTTCATGTTTAGTTGTCCTTGTAAGCATTGACTGGTTAATTTAGTTACGTGCTACGTGTATGATGATAGAATTGTGGAACTGTATTATTTGACTATTTGCCATATTCATTATGATAATAATGAGCTCAATTTGCAGAATTTAATTGGTGAAAGTAATCTTGTAACAAAATCAAAGTGAAGTCACCCATGGCAGGACATCTAGCGGTCCACGTTTAATTCATGTTGATTTCCCCATCAAAACCACAACTCAGAGGAACATGCATTCCAGGGAAACACATTGTGTTTGATCGAGGACTGGTCTGAAAAATGCAAATGTTTGTTTGGTCACGGAAAGAGTAAACGTTTTCCTCCTTGGTTCTCCTTCCAGGTTTATATATGAAACAGAACACTTTAATGGTTGTTGTAGGGAGAACTACTAGAAATCTTGGGAGGTAAGTCAACTCTACCGCAATTCTCCCCTTCCCTCTCCCTAGGAAACAATGATGACCAATCTCTCTCTCTCTTTTTAGCACTGGCTCCAAGATTTGATTATCTTCTGGCAAAGCATGTACAAGGCATTTAATTTACATCTATATTAAAAAGGAAATGGTACTGCACGCATGTTCATACTTGCTTTGATATTTTTTCCACGTGAGCTCTGACCATTCAATAGTAGAGAGAGTGAGAGATTAGAAGAAGGACTCGTCACATGGTCAATTCACCGTACCTGCATTCCACTGTATGTTGGGTGGTTACAACTCAATAATGAAATATTAATTAATGTTCAGTATTGCCTGACAAGTAAAACTATCTTTGAAAGGTCATGGACATTGTGTTATAGAAGTCTGAATGGTCTGTGGGGGATGCGTCAAGTCGCGCTGTGCAGGATAACAGTAGCGCATTTGATCGGTGTTGATAGCCTCCAAGATGCGTGAATGGCGAGAGAGATGTTGTGGTGAGGAGATTGAGTCGCATGGCGATCCGAAAATCCCTGTCAATTATCACCTCCGATTTTCAAGGCAGGTGTTATCAGTATAGGCAACATAACTGTCGGTATTGGCTGGTAGAGAATTGTAGGAGGGGGAAATTTATTAAATTGTGAGGGAAAAAGGGATCAGCTCAAAATAGAAAAATGTAGAAACTGTTTGTATGAGAGATACGATATGAGATGGTGGATGAGTCAAAATATGGTTTATTTTCTAAAAAGAAAATATTGTTAATGTTGTTTAAGGACAGTGTCAACCATGATTTCCGCAGTATTATTGGTTGTACTTTGCCGATATTCATATTGTATGTAAAAGTATACTTTCTAGAGAAAGAACATTGGACGATGAACCGATGGTGGCATCAGTTAATTGTAAAATTTTCTGTTTTTGAGAAAAATAACTAAAAAACCAGATTTTGCCCCCCCCCCCAAAATTTTTCAGAAAGCATAACAAAACAATTTGCAATTTTCCACATTTCTTATGTTATTTTAGAAACAAGGACAAATTGTTTAGGGACTTTTTTTTCATTTTTTTTAAAAATAGAGCTTTTTCGAAATATAAGGAAAAATCTAAAAAAGTGTGATTTACTTTTCTTTTCAAAAATTGAGTAATATTGGAGAATATCTTAGTTAGAAATCGAAAAAAATGAAAAATGAGAAAAAAACCGTTCCTAGAGGAGACCGATGGCCTATCGTAGGAAAGTTAACCTTACGTTTTATTCGGTATTTTTGGGGAGTAAGTAATCTTGTCTGAAAATTTGCCCAAATTTGACGAAAATTTGAACATTGAGAAAATCTGTGTTTTAGTAAAAAGGATTTTCACGCCATTTTTTCAACGCTGTCTTTTCTCAAATAACTTTATCTTGACCTTCAAAATTGAGTATGTTGGGCAAGTGATGAAAATACATCTTTTTGCAACTTGGCATATTTGAATCAAACGTCTTTTGCTTCTAATAGAGGTGGGCTATAGAAGGTCAAGTTTCAAATCACTTCAAACACAGGCTCATTTGATGACTTTAATAACCCTGATCACACAACTTGCGAGGATAAAAATGAAAAAAGTGCGAAAAAACCACGGGTGCCCCATCGAAAACTCAAAATGGCCGCCAAATTGTCAAAAATTTGATTTTTGACATAAATCCGTTATTTTTGATATTGGCTTATTTTTGTGGCAATTACCATGTTTTTGGGGTATTGGACATCATGCTTATCACTTTATCTCACGATTAGCCTTCGTTTTCCTGAAAATAGGTTTTTCTTAAAATTGAGCTCTGAGGGCGCTTTCCATAAATGCGCATCGGAATGATATATTGATTTTAGCATTCAAAAAGTTGAACGAGAGTTTCATTATGAACACTTGCAGAAATTTGACTTGCGTGGTGTTTTTTGTGTGCTGGTTACAACTGTAGGCTTTTAATGGTCATAAAAATGCCCGCCATTGAAACCCACACGTAACAAAGTTCGTTGACCCCTGTGTATTCCAATGAGAGTGTTTTCGTCTCAAATTTTAAATTGATGCCACGAGAAAAATGGTAAGTGTTACACAGCTCTAATCGTCAAAAAATGATGAATCAACAATTCTGATGATGGCCACGGTTAAAATTGAAAACTTTTGGAACGATATGTACTTTTTGGGGAGGAAAGCGCCCTCGCAGTCCAATTTTAAGCTAAAATTGCCATATCGAGAAAAACGAAAAGTCGTGGTGAGATAGAAGTTGCATAGAATGATCCTTGCATGCCAAAACAGGGGTATTGCACAAAAATGAAGGTGAGTTCACAAAGCTTATCAAGTTATGGTCAACAAATATGGAGTTTTGGCAAATTTGGGCGGCCATTTGGATTTTTTTTCGTTGGGGCACCTGGTTTTCGCACTTTATTTTTTTTTCGGCGAAAATGGGATAAGCATCATTAAAGTCATCTTATAGCCTGTGTTCGAAGTGATCTGAAATATTGACCCAATATGACCTTCTATAGTAGCCCACCTCTTATCTCTAACTCCAGAAATCAGAAGAGAAAAGAAATTGAAATTTGCATTGGTAGAAATTAGCGCTTGTTTACATTTCCAATATTTTGGTTTTCCAAGATGCGTTCGCGCAAAAGTACATAAATTAAAACCCGCGCCATGCTCATTACGCAGCAACAATTCCTGCGTGACGTGATGGTTAGAGCGCCTGGGCCTGACGGCGTGAAAATTGTGCTTAACTTCTCGCCGTTAAGACCATGCGGTTTTTGTGACTTTAAATGTCAAATAGCGATTCTAAATCGGGCCAAACACTACATCTCAGGATTGTCTTGCAGTGGGATAACCTTTGTTGGTTAACGATAGAACACAGAAATTTGTGTAAAAGAAAAGCACCGGGTTGACACTGCCCCTAATGAATCTAATATTGCTAAATTTGTGGGGGGGGGGGAGGGAAAAATGGGGGATAAAAATATTTTGGGGAGAGCACCTTGGTCCCCCCACCAATCTGGTGTGCCACTGAATTTGGTTTATGTCCAGCTCTACTTGAACCAGAAAGAGTTGTAATCTTATTTCGTAAGATTAAAAGAAGATTTGAGAAGAAAATAATTTTAATGTCACAACTGCTGCATATCTATCAACATGAACCTTCTATGCTGCCATCAATATGCAGGGGGAATGAAGGAGTAGTAACACATTGCTGAAAAATTTGAGTTGTTTTGAATTAAAGTTTAAGTTTATTCCCGATCTTGCGGTTTTTGGTATGAGTAAAATGATTGTTAACCACGGTCCATAGGCCACTGTGATACTGTTGATGTTGGTGTTTACGGACAGAAAATACAAATGCGGAAAGTGGTAAACTAGATGCGACCGAATTTGCACGTCGATTAGGGCACATGGATTAACGAAGGCGAAAGTTTCAGATGCTATAAAAATCTAAACTTTTTGGGACAGTCGGGGGACGAGGTGTGGATCACGACATGCCCTTAAGATTTGTGCAGAAAAAAAGCCTGAGATTGATAATGTTATTAAAGAATCACCATGATAAATTCATAAGAAAACCTCAAACTATTAATAAAGACCCCGCCTGCAGAAACTAATCATTCCTGTGTAATCCAAAAATATGGTTGCACATCATAAATAATAATCATTTACAGTATTTCTTAATGTAATATTTGACTGTGGTTGTGGACTGAGTAGTAGTTATACCCAATTTAATTTTCACGTCCTTCCTTGTGGAAGGAGATGATGATGACTAATATCAGAGGAGACAGTATGACCAGAAAAATTTTGAGGGTATTGAGGATGTCGTATGAAAAGAGAAAGTGCAGAGAAAATATACTGAAAACATGTAAACCAATGTGGCGTAAGATGGACACCCGACGTAAAATTATATCTCCCACACAATGAGGATTATGTGCATGTTAGACACAATTCTCACCAATAAAAGACGATCTGTGAGAAGTTTACGACGATAAACAAAGGCGGTAGATTCAGTGTTAGACTAGATTTACGTCGTGGGTTTACGGCGGCTCCCAATTTTTATTGGGCGACTTTTCGCTTGGCTTGATTTTGTTCCATGTGCTGGCGATCAGTCAAAGAGAGGTAGGGGACAGCCAATTATGACAAGCCTTCAGTCCGCTGAGAGTCAGACAGCGATGTAGATATAGTGGAGCCGCCATCGTAAAACCAAGGTAATCAATATGGCAAGGTGAATGACTGATAATGCGATCAATGGATGTTCGACCATGCGCGGGGGGTTATCCCACGAGTGACACGTGCATGCAAAAAATGCTATCGAAGTATAACTTTCCATTTTGTTTAAGAACTAAAGCTTCGCACTTCTCGTTACCGATGTTCGCGAGTATAAGGACTGGAGATAAACGTTTATTATAATAATGTCAAAACAATTTAAATGGTCACTAGCAAGAAAATGTTTCGGCGCTTATTAATTTTCGATTAATAACGCATTAATAAAAAAGGGCCATGGGTTGAAATGATTTTGATTTATTACTTGTGTGTAAGAATTCTACCATGTGTAGCGTCGTGTATCTGTCCACCGATTTCAGGAATATTTTCGGTGAACTATAAATTATATTATACAATAGAAAATAAAAAATCTGCTTTAAAAGTCTTAAATCACCAAGCCTACTTGTGTGATTTACAATTAATAGTATCTTATGTAAGTCTGCGCTCACCGTATTCTCGATTAGTGCTACCAAATTCCTCTGTACAATAACATTTGTTTGGTTTGCTTTTGAAACTTTTTTTAACTGTTTTTGGGTGAAGCAGACAGGAGCCATGCAAGCTAATGGGAGCGCGGGGGTGGTTCCGGTCGATCTTGCCAGGATATTGACGTGGCCTCAGTGTCAGATATATGCTGTAAACTATAGGTTTCGATTATAGAGCTACTTTGTCAGCGGGTTATAATTTTTGCCAGTAACGTTCAAGATTCTCTTTTAGGTTATTAATAGGTCCTTATAGGCTATATTCCATGGATCTTCCGTGGAGCTGCCGTATGTATGTCTCGGGATGATGACAAACATTTTTGCTTATGAAATCGTTAAAAAAATCAACCGTTAATATTTATTACAACAGAATGAAGGCATAATACCGTGGGAAAATATCACCCGTGATTTTCATTTATGTAGCCTATGCCTTATTCACATAATGAAAGCCCTCGCTTGGAAGTACATTTTTATTAAATCGTTAAAAAAGGGGAAAAAATCCCACCCGTTATTTTCACATATTATAAGCAGTGCGTTGTGAAGCAAGGGAAAGCTTAGTAAAACCTATAACGAAGGCAGTACAACGTGGAAAAGGTACACCATTTCTTCCCGGAAGTTTCTACATTTACCGCGGGGTTTTAGCTTATAAGGATGCGGCTCTCCGTATAGTATTAAAACAACAGCGTCAACCCGGACGTCAAACCCAAAAGGGAAAGGTAAAAATTGGTTAAAGAATATTATACTGCATGCACATTCACGTTTCCATCCAACGGAAATGCTGGAAACTTTTTGGGTGTGGTTGCGTTGTTGTTTGTGTTGTGTATAAGCGATATACAAGGTTGTAAGTGGTGGTGCGGGAGAGTATTAAAACATTAATGATTAACCTTTCCCTGGACATGTTTGGTAGCACATCACGGAACCTCACACACCAGCCGACATCAGGGTTTGCACGTTTCATGATACGGCCTCGGTGAGACACTCTGGATAGAAATCTTGGGCAGTATGCGTTCAGAATTCGATAGTATATGGTTAAGTGACGGCCTAAAACAATGGGAACCGCTGAAGCACTCTGGGCCTAAGCAGTTCTTGGTTGGGGTGTCACAGCATCCATAAATAATGAATTTCTCACCAGATTTTTGTAGGGAAATTGTTCGCTTGTCACCATACTCGGGGTGCAAACATTTTAAAACAATTTTTAAACTTCATAAAGAAATCAGCAAAACAAGTTTGTTAATTGACACTTTACACTTGTTTTATGTTATAAATATAAGGGTAGAAGTGTATTCAACATGTCTTGTAGATGTAATAATTGAAATGACAGTAACAAATGTGAATGAAATAGAAAAATAATGACATCAGACCTCATCACTAGTTACAGGTGCATTTCGTGATTTAAGAGTACATTCTATTTTATTTTAGTCAATATCTATCCTTCAGCAAAAGATATTCATTCACAAACATTTGAGCGCCCACATATTGGCGTTTGGTGTAGGAGCAATGTTGTTCCCACGGTCCCATGGTGCTGTCATTTCTGTCCGTGACGGGACAGAAAATACAAAATTGCGAATATTTTTACAGATACGATGAATGTGCACCGTAAGATTAGGTAAACGGGGATTACTAATAAGTCCAGCGGTTCAGTTGATAAAAAAATCTCAACTCTTTGATGTAAATCGGGGGGACGAGGTTTGTGTGATCACGAATGGCCCTTTAAAATCTCAACAGGAAATAACTATCAACTTCCATTGGCCTTATTGTATTGTATACTCCTTTAAAAAACTGCTTTTGGTATAGTGGTTATTATTACTATAGGCGAATATATAAATTGTTTGTTTTAAGTTAGCCCCTGTAATTGCAATCCAGGGAATGGGAATACCCAAAATACCTTATTCATCGGTAGTTACCATAGTCGTTACTAAGACTTACTGCCTTCACTTTCAGGAAAATCCTGCACGAGGCCTGTACTAGCAGCCGCGGATGCCAACACGGACCTCCCCCGCAAGTTTGCCAGGGGTTGGACCCGGAGCCTTGGACGGGTCAAGACATTTCTCCGCCTTTTCATTTTAGCGTAGTTTTAAACCGACCTGGTGTGGCACAATACAAATGTTTATGTCGATACATCTTATATAGTCGATATACGCAGGGCGGATCTAGGGAGGGGGGCCGGTGGGGGCGAGCGCCCTCCGGTAATTCTGCAAAATAAGACCCATTTTTGGGAAGTTTCAGCAATTCAGCCCCCCCACGGTAATTTTAATCGTTTTTCCAAATTATGAACCGCCCACCCCTGATAATCAAAGGGGTATAACTACATCTATGATAAAATTGAGATTATATCACACATTTTTTTGCTAAATAATAGTTCCAATGCGGTGCAGTTGCGGCAATGAGCCGTCCTATCACCGTTTGAATCTGTAAGCTATATGCAGTAATATACTGCCAATAATGGTGCACGAAGTGGCGCGATGGCGTCAATTAATTTTCAAAAATCTTCTGCCTCTGTGCCGCTGCCGCGTCCGTTTTGGGAATTTTCATTCCGGGGAATTCTGCATTTTTCCATCCCTGGGTGTGCAACAACTACACTGAAAACATTACCTTGTCATGGAAAGGGTCTTACTTGACCAATTAAAAAAAATTGTCATGCCATTTAATTTTTTTTATCATTCAAGCAAATAAAGCTCAAAATGTTTTATAATGGTCCATTTACAATTATAAGCTGTTAAAGTTAATTTTTATCATCACAGATATTTTCGTGACTTTTTAAAATGCATGACAAATTAAAGAATGACGAAATTGTCGTTCATTTCCAGTGTAATCAATAAATAGAGAGATTCGCATATCCACTATCTCATCCTCCTTTCACTTAACAACTCCGTTGTTAATGTAATTTTTCCCCGGGAAAAGGACAAGTGCGTTGCCTGCAATCTGTTTTTAAAACTAAGTAACAGCATTTTAAAGGCCGACTCAGAGATTTCGAAATATAATTTTTGTTTGCAGGCCTAGTTATTAAAAAAGAGTCGTCTAGAACTAAAGTCACCTAAAATGCTTAATTCCAAAGTCTGAGATCCGGGGGGGGGGGGGGGCACTTGTATTCAAAGGTGGATATGATGCGTGAACATGGACTTACAAAATACCCTAAACAAGTATTTTTGTCTGTTTTGCTACACTAAAGAAGTATTTTCGTCACTTTTTGCAACCCTAAAACAAGTACTGTACTCAATAGGGCTGTCTACGCTGACGTCACAGTTCGGCCATTTTGAGGTACGGGGAAGTTATAGAGCGGCCATTTTGTGGTGATGATTCCCATAGGCCGCCGTGCATGTAAACTTGCATAATATGCGCTATTTTTTTTTTTACCCGAAGTGATAGCAAGAGACTGGAATGGTAGCCGCTAGTTAGGAAACAACATGCACATTTTAGAATGCCTATAGTTAGTTATCGTTTCACTTGCATGGTAGAAACAATCCAAAGAAATGGTCATAAAGGGTGCCAAACGCAAACGGCCCTTTTGACACCCTAATCAACGTACGCACGCACGTACATCGCATGTTGGAAAATAGACACCCTTTTTACGCGTTTTCTTGTTCACGCATCATATCCACCTTTGAATACAAGTGCCCCCCCCCCGGTCTGAGATGAATCGGATTTTTCGTTTTCATGCAGTAAACATATTTATGCACAGCAGGCATATAAGAGTGCCATAGGATACCGTGTATAACAAGAATTCCAGATCCGGAATTTGTAAGGCGTATGAAAGTCGATGTTATGTTTCCCGTAAACCCGCCCGCGTTACGATTTTCTGCCCGTCATTATTTTGTATTTTAAAGAAAATATCAAGGTTTCTTCTTGTGATCACATCTTGTGAATGTGATTTTAGTTGATTTTAAATTAAAGAACAGTTGCAAAATCATTTTTAAATGTAGGGGGTGGTGGTTTGACACAATATTGTAGCTATTAGAGTTTGCCGAAGGTTGGTGAAATGGCCGTTTCTTCTAAATTACGAATAATGAAAAATGAAATAGTTGCCTCATTATGATTTGCAAAAAATGTTACGGGAAACATAACATAGACTTTCGTTGGCCTAAAGTTGTGATTTTCTATATGAAGGACTTCGATTTGAGCGTAGTTATTTCACACATTGCTGGACAAGCATTAGGCATATGTATATACGTCAAAAACACGATTTCTTTAAAATTGAGTGCGACCTCATCGGGAAATCCGAGTCAGCCTTTAAGTATATGTGACGTTCCGGTAAATTAAATCATTTTTTTGAGTGATTGACTGGGTTTTTAATATTTCCTCTTCTGCGATGTTTGACACTTAACTTGGGTTAATTGTTGAGTTGCCAAGTAACCCATACATAGTATACGCGGTGTGAAACTGCAAGAAGTGTACACACTAAAAACGCCAAGCCAACTATGCACCGACTAAAAAATGGGGTCAAAGTTACGACCACAAAAAGGGTCATTTCACACGTTTTTGATCTCAAAAGTAGTCAACCTTTTAACCCAATTTTTATTCGGTGCATTAGTTGACTCAAGACCCCGTTGTTGAAAATATTTTCACGGTTGTAAACTGTTGACAATTTGAACTGTTTAAAAAGTTCCGTAGTAAAATTAAGGAAAACAGATTTTTTTTTTCCGTAAATTTACGGGGAAAATTTGTTTTAGAAAACAATAAAATAAAAAACAAAAAAACATAAAAAATAGCTTAAAAATGTTAATTTAACGGAATATTTCAAAAATTATGGGCAGCAAATTTCCGGACTTTTTGTTTTTGTTCCGTGAATTTTAAATTACGGAAATTAAAAAAAAATTCTGTTAAAATACCATATTGTTTTCCATAATATGAGACAAATTTCTGTAACATTACTGTCAAAATGTTCCGTTAATTGACAGAACATTCTGTAAATTTACCCTAAAATGACTGGAAATACTGCTGCCAGAAATTCCGTAAATTTACGGACATTTTTTACCAGTGTAACCATTATGAACATGTTCTGAAAGCGTTTTAAGTGTTCATGATCACACATGAAAATCCAAAACACCTTAAGTATGATACGCGTTCAGAACATGCATCTGAATTTGAACACGTTCTTGAATACCACACACCGGGACCGTGTTCTGAACAAGTCCTGTTTTCTGCACTTTTTACAATTTCTTCGTTTTTCATATAATTTGCTTGTGATTTCTTTCAAACGAAGGGAGTACTAATGTAATTACAACAATACAAAACAATTGCAGCACCAGTGTTTTTGTTTTTTTATTACGCATATCATAAATGTACATACAAAATCCATGAACATATTACCTGGGCGTATTAAGTGCACCTAACGGCGATAGGCTCCCATTAAAAGGTGCAACGAGAGATTTTTGACATACCAGTTGTCCCTAAAAATATTGAATCCTAAATTTGGCAGTAAATTAGCTTTTCTCAAAACATTCTCATCTCGTGAGTAAGCTGAGAATTATTTCTTTTGGTACAAAAATATAAAAAAAAATAATAATTTCATATTAGAACAAATACAAAATGCAGCTTGTTTTAAATTCATATGTTAAAAATGTTATACGCATGTTTTAATTTCATATTGGAGCAAATACGAAATTCAGCTTGTTTTATAGTGAAAAAATGAACTCAAAATCACCTCTAGGCCGAATACAAGGCAAGAAATCTGTTGCGATTCTACTCTAAATGAAATCACCATACATGCACGTGACACCACAGCATCCCTTGAAATCTCTCGTTGCACCCTTTCTATAACGACATTAAGAAATCCGGTGATGATTTTCAAGTTTGTTTCTTTCCCGTATATTTCTTCATAAGACAACAAACGTAGTGTGGCAAAAGCTCTTAAAGGGGCATTTCGTGATCCACAGCCTCGTTTCTTCTCCCGACTTTCTTAAAAAAGTTGCAATTTTTATATCATCTGAACAGTTGGCCTAAGTATATACTAGTGTGTGTGCCTATATAATCTTACATGTATAAATTCGATCTGTTCCTTAAAGAAATAGCAAGTTTGTAAATTCTGTCCGTAAATAGACGAAATTACAACACAGTGGTATACGATGCTTGTATCAGCATTTGCACACAATAAAACGCACCGTCAGAATCAACTGATTTTTTTTTTAAATTACCATTTCACGGTGATACTGATATAGTAAACCGTAAACTAAAATCAGGTGCTATAGGATCACGAAATCCACCTTTAATTTTATACAATAGTCCTATTAGTTGTCTTTAAAATAATATCTTTGAGTTGTTAATTATATTTACGGGGCATGTCCCTGTGCTGATGCTGTTTGGTAATCTTCATCAGGGACGGAGGGCGATACCAAGGGTAAATCCGCAAATTATTAAATTCACACACACATGCTTTGTGCACAACCAAAATCCGTAAATAAATGTTTAACTCCATTTCTATCCAATATCAATTCAACCGCGTTGTTTGGACTAAAATTAATGCAGTAAACTTAATAAATTCCGCGTCAGTTTTCACATTTCCTTAAATGGTATACTTGCAAATCAAAAGAGAAAAATACTGAAGGAATTCTGAAGTAAAAATTTGTTACAGCTTTGTCTTCAGGGCAAAGTTTTCTCTCTCTAATGCATATGTGCTCTGCAAGTCATACAATTTATCCTCAAGAAACTATGAACTAGTCTGTAATGTTAACATTCAAAATGTCAATAACAGCTCAGCACAATATTAAATACAGGGTGGTAGATGCATTGGCGGTAACTGTATGATACCTGCACCTGCATGTACATTAACAGGAGCTAATGCAGACATGTACATAGTGAATGATCCTATGAAGTATCAATTTCAAATTCAAGAAAAGAATTAGACAATGAAAAAGTGCTCTATTTGCAATTCAGAATTTTAAAAGCTTGTAAAAGTTGTACATCTATGTGGATTCATTCATCACCGTTACTCTACTATGCATTACATCTATGCTCATTACGGTTAATTAAAAGAAATTGCAAAGTTCATATAATTTAAAATAATTATTCTGCAATTCAAAAATTATTAAACAAGTAATGTTTAACTTATGTACACAGGAAAACATTAGTAACAAGTAAAATTACACTCTATCTGCATAGATTCCCATTGCAAATGTACACACCGCAACCGCATTTACAGTTTGGGGTGAAGTCCATTCTATCAAGATAGAAACTTCATCTACTTAAATCGGGCCATCTCCCTTTAATTTGCGGATCCCTATACGACATGGTTTCACAATTGACTTAGGTTTTAGTGCCAAAATGTGAAAAAAAATCATATCGAAGCAAAAATAACCGTGTTTAATTTTTAAGATGTCCTTTCTAGGGTAAAATTGTTTGTAGATGAATTTTTAATCGAAAACCCTGTATCATACACCATTTTGCTACAAAATATTGATTTGTGGCCGATTTTGTCTGAAAATCGCACTTTTCGGGTGACAAAAATTTTCACCTACCAACTTTGAATACTTACAGAGTCTACAATATATGACCCTCTATAATGTTAATATATCAGTTAAAGGTAGTAACTTATGGATTCAAGTATTTGTTTTATCAATCATTTCATAATTTGCACACCAGAACCATTCAAATTTGACATGTCCCGTGACAAACGACATTCCAAATTTGGCACTTTCGAACACATCTCTGGAAAGGGAGTGTTTACAGTGATGATTTACCTGTCAGTTTATGGAGAATTTAATAAGCTTTAAATTGATACCTAACTTGCTTCAATTCAAGTATAGGAAACATTCTAAAAATACAAAAATGAAAAAAATATTGTTGTTCAATAAAATTGGAATTACGAGAAAACTAAAAGAGCTATAGGCTTCAAAATTTAATCGATTATGCCCAAAGCAGGTCCCTACATAGTTATTGTATTATCTTTTTTTCACCCTGTCTAAAATTTGAGAATTTTTTTTATCAATTTGCGGGATCCAAATTTGACCTAAAATTTGGCGTTTGAGAACCCGCGAAAAAAACGAAAAAGGGTGACATTGTTGAAAAGTTAATCGATTATGCCCAAGACATTCCCACAACAATAGAGTGCATAATATTTGAGAATTTTTTCTTTATCAAAACAAGATGCAATTATCAGCAAAATTGCATAGGTTTCTATGGGATTCGGCATTGCGCAATACCCCAAAATGCGATATCTCGGAACGCATCCAACATTTTGCATTTTTTACTTCAGATTTGGATTCTACACAAAATTTTAACCTATAAAACATGTTTTGTTTCAATGTTAAAGCACCTTCACATTTTTACACTTTTGGCAGTAAACCTAGGTCGAATCTGAAACCATGTCATACAGTGTGAGTCAAAATGATTGTTCCCGATGAAACAAAAAATATTAAAAATGTAATCTTTTTAGAATATTATTATATACCTTATACTAACAAATATTTACTTTTCAATCATCATGTCAAAAATCCCGGGATTCATGCATTTCATTTTCAAGTTATGGCCTCGTTTTCAGAGGGCTCCCAAAATGCCGCGTGTACAAATTTAGTCCAGTAAACATGTTAACAGTGTAATTTTACAAACCAGGATCCAGAAAAACGAGATAGGCAAAGAACTTTCTTGTTTGTTGCATTTATTCACGATAGAGATATTGAAGCACGAAATTATAATATTTATCATGAAAGAAAATTGTTCCAAAAAGGTCTGACCTTTGGCCAACAAAGATGTATCACTTAAATTGAAACATGGTTTTGGTGTGTACTTTTCAATATCTTTTTGTTTTGCCTTAGTTATAGTTAAAAACAAGTTCATTCCAAACCTTGAAGAATTCTGAACAGTCAAAATAGAATTGCACTTGTTGCATTATTAATCATAACTTAATAACTGGCCTGTGTTATACTCATTGGGCATTTATTACCATTTATCCACCAGTGTGTAAAGTATGCCCACTTGAAATTTGCGCTTCAATAACCAAATCAATAGAATCTTGTACAAAGGCAAATCTGAGGGCCTTTATTTAAATGAGCGCAGATATTGCTATTTAAATGTACCTTTGGGGTATTTACAATTTTAAGAGCTACCTTGCACAGTTTGACAAGAAAAAAAATCTGATATTTGGGGAACAATCATTTTGACTCATACTGTAGGACCCCCTTTTCCGCTTAAGTGTTAATTAGGGCTTTCATTTTCGCCCTTGTTTTCAAATTCACAAGTAATATTTTTGTTCATATAATTTAAATAATCTATCTACTTCTTCCCTGTGTTCTACATTTAACATGTGGGAACGCCCACAGACGGAGGGTGAAAGTACGATGTTAGTTTTTAAAATTTGTAGAGTTTCGGTTTCCCACGTCTTTCCCCAAATAAATGTACTATCGGATTTTTCTTTCATATATTTTACTTTTAGTGTGCTCTTATTTATACATTTCGTCACCGTTCCAATGCTCCACCCCTCTTCCCATGCCACCGCGATGTAATCACCCTCACGAACAACTTCGGTGTCTGGGAGCCAGTCTGGTTTGGGAGCTACGGGTTCTGGGCGGGATGGCCTGCACTTGGGACTGGGTTGAGGGTTGGGTTTAGGGCCAGCTGGGAGGGCGATTTTTCGCCGAGATGTAGGTTTACATTTACGTTGAGTGGCTTTGGGGCGGGATGCAGGGGTAACTTCAGGCGGGGCTACAGCAGTGGCCTTTGGGCGGGATGAAGGAGCGGGTTTTGGGCGGGATGAAGGAGCAGGTTTTGGGCGGGATGAAGGAGCGGGTTTTGGGCGGGATGAAGGAGCAGGTTTTGGGCGGGATGATGGAGCGGGTTTTGGGCGGGCTGCAGGAGCGGGTTTTGGACGGGCTACGGGAGTAGATTTTGGGCGGGTTGTGGGAGTAGGTTTTGTGCGGGATGCAGGACTGCGTTTGGGTTGGGATGCAGGGCTAGGGGTATGTGGAGATGCGTCTTCTTTTACTCTGTCGCCGTGCCACATAACTGCGTCCCCAGTCTGTAGTTAAAAGATAAAAGATAAATTATAAATGTCAATACATTAAACCACCGATAACGTATGGGCGGCTATTACTGTCAAAAGTATCTCAAAGACTAAACAAGGTCTCAAATACAAAGAAAGACGTCAAATAATTATGAACAAGGTCTCAACTACAGAAAAAGGTGTCAAATGCAGAGAAACATGTCGAAGGTCAAAAGTATCTCAAAGATTAAATTAGGTCTCAAATACAATGAAGACGTCAAACAATAAGTCTAAACAGGTACAGTCGTCCGCAATTCCAAAATTTGAATTTAATGATTCATTTGAGGTGAATTCGAATAAGTCGTATTAAATTGTATTACGACTTTTGTGAGTGTAAGCGAAAGTCGTTATCGATTTCAAGTTCACCAAGCATGACACCCGACTCGAGGCCGTACACTTCGGCTTATATCACCAAGCAATGCGAATTCACAATCAGTGCTTAGTGTAATCAATTGCAACACAAATTAATTAATCCTTATATAGTTATTTTAGAAAAAGTGAAATCGATAACGACCTTTGCTCAGTGTTAACGCCATATTAGTTTGTAAGAAACCTCGTACACTCTAAATAGAAGTGTTAATGATATGGCTAACAGTTATTTAACACTTCAACTTGTTAAAACAAAACATCACTTGACCTCTTTGACTAGGTTAAAGGTCGCATAGGGGTCAATACCATATGAATTGACACTGTCTTAGTCAATGATGCATGAGACCAAGTTTGGTCAAAATACAGGAAAGAATGTGAGTGCTAAAAAGTAATTAATTTGATTAGGCCTAACACTAAAACACGTTTACATCGAAATATTAACATGTTGCCTGATAAATTATGAACACTGCAACATGTTTGTTAGTTGAAATAAGGGATGAGCGACACACTATAGGGCCTACATGCTTTACTTAACAGATTTTAATCTTTGTTAACGCTTTGTCGAAGTAAGAGATTTTGCTGGTGTGTACGGGTTCATAGATATCACTCTCCATTCAATTACGTATTTTGTGTCCTTATACGGAAAGTAATTACTAAAATATTAGATTTTTTTCTTATAAGGCTGCGCTTTTGGTATTATGTTAGGATACCCATGCTTGTTACAGGAATGCAAAAAGCTGATTTTTTTTGATTTAGCAAATCACTGATATAATGCCTTTAACTCTAGTGACGCCTTACTTGAGCATGTTTGAAATGCAGGTCTATAGGCTTTATAGATCATCAGATCAAGATGGGTATGCAATGCATAAGAAGTTGAGCAACGATACCTCATCGGGTGTAAGGTGTATTTCGTGATCCTCAGCCTCGTCCTTAAAAAAATGGTTAGGTTTTTGCATCACTTGAACTGAAGGCGTAAGTATAGATTTTGGAAATAACTTTTTTCTCGAGAATAAAAAAAGTGAAGCACAAACACAAATTATGGTACTGGAATCACGAAATGCATACCAACCAGGTTTCTCAATCTGGTAATTTTATCGGCAAGTTGACGTTCGTAAAATTCAGATATCGCTTTCTGTTAAGTACATTGAAATACTGTTGTGCTACCTTACATGCATGCATCATTGAAAGATTCACTTTTTCAATTATCAGGAAAGAAATGTTAAAATGTACCACTAAGACCCCAATTTTGAAGAAAATGCACACTTTATTCTTGAATAGAAATGTTTAAAAAGATCATCTTTCTAAGGTAATTGACCACTTCTCCAATGCAAAACATTTTTTTTAAATTCCACATAATGAAAACCGCCGCACCTCACAAAGTCAATGGCTAAACGGATACAATCATTTTAATAGGCCAATATTCCTTCAATTAGTATAAGTCTTTTCGATGTATTAGCAGCAACGTCATGACTACACAAATAAATGCATAAACAAATAAACAAGGAGAACTTACCTTAACACTTTTCCAGTTCTTACCATCAACCATGGCTACACCGTCCTCTCTTAGCTTTTTTAAAACCATGACTGTGCAATGTTCTGTAAATTGAATTTAAATGATGATTAGGCCTTGTTTCCTTATCACAATAAGGAAAATAGCAATATTAGTACCCCTGCAAGCTTATTAGCTCGCTGTATGGCTTTGTAGATGAACTTAATAATAGCTACTCTTCATCACACATGTATGTTGTTTTCAGAATCACATCTTCTCCACTTATATCCCTAACAATTTGTTAACTGCATTTAAATGCACTCTTGAAAAAAAATCACGGAGTGGACCCCTGCCTTTGTTAGAAATTGTCCTATAGATTGGCAAGAAAATACTGCTACCTCTTTTTTTTTAGGTAATCATCATATTTTCCTATAGGGACGTTAGGGGTATATGCAACATCAACCTATAAAATGACATTTAAGTATGCATGGTTATTACTATACTCCCCGCCTAAAAAAAATCCGAACGATGTTGAAATGGCGTACAACTCGCCTAATACCTAGTATGTCCTCCGTGTTTGTTGACGCATTCAGTCATTCTTCTGCCCATGCTAAGAAACAGTCGTTGGACATGATGGTGAGGTCAATAAGCAAACTCATAACGCTAACAACGCTCCTGGCATTTATTATTATAATTCACCTATACCTACATACCTTTTAATACAGAATTTTATATCGTTCGGATTTTTTAGGCGGGGAGTATATTAGACTTTATTTCAACACGGAGGCCCAATTCAACATAAAGCTGTTCTTCCATGCAAAACAGAAACACGCGCATACATTGTACATAAATTAAAAATCATATCTTAACCAATATAGAAGTTAATTACATTACATGTACAAATTTGGAGGAAACCTGAGTATATACAGTATGCAAAGTTACAGTAAAGAAACTTCTTTTTAGCTTATCTTTGAAAGTGTAGAATGTTACACAGTTCTGGATATTGCTTTCAAGCTTGTTGTCCCCATCGAACTTTCTTAATATTTACACCATTTATATTGTTATCTTGTCTACATTTACCTTAAAAGATCTGAGTCTTTGTCTAGAACCTATTAACATGAATTCTGTTTTATCAGTATTCAGACCAAATTTATTACTTTGCAAACTATTATAGTTACAGCTTTTAAATCATGTATACATTTCATTGTAAGGGGAGTTAGAGGCATAATAAACGACAGTGTCATCTGCATACACATTAATTTACAATGAGAGACATAATTGGGCAGATCAGTTAGCATTCCTCAAAGCAGTAAGTTAAATTATATCATTCAATTATTCAATCGAAAGTCTAAAAACAAACAACGGCATACTCAAGAAAATAAAATTGTGATAAATACTAGTATGACAATTACTTTTTGGCGGTTTTCAAACAAATTGTGTTTTTTTTGCATATACATAATGCTTTTCCATATACTAATGACTGTGTGAAATAGCTAACGCTCAAATCGAAGTCCTTCATAAAGTTCATATACAAAAAACACAACTTTATTATAAATTTCCGGATCCGGAAATTTTGTTTATACACAGTATCCTATGACACTGTATACTACACAAAATTCGATACATCTCAAACTTTGGAATTGGGCATTTTAGGTGACTATCTATAGTTCCAGTTGACTTTTTTCAATAAATGCACACAAAATTATATTTAAAAAATCTCTGAGTCGGCCTTTAAATTTAAACTATAGGTATGGGGCTAGTTTAAGAAGTGTTTTTAATGTGTGTTTTTAAAAGTAAACGGTTCACTGTACTGCCCAGCAGCTGTAGCAGTAGCGCATAGCGTTCCCGGCCAGTTGGTGTAAAACATCTTCTCTGGTTTAAGTAAGAAAATTGTTAAAAACGTGTTTTTGCTTAAAGGTCCGATCGCTAATAGCCTCGTCCCCAAAAGCTCCAGATTTTACCGGAAGTGGTCAACATTTCGGTATCAGAAGAAAGCTACTATTTTTCTCATTCACCATGTGAAATCTTAGAGCCAAAGGAGGTTTGGTTTGGAATTTGGATTTTGGATGTTAACAGCGAAAATGTGCACCATTTTGGTCGACTAATATTAATTTTACACAGTACTCTATGGGGCTTACAAAATCACGTTTTTAGCTCTTGCATTAAAACGGATTGAAATAACGGCGCGAAACTTTACAGATGGGGTTTTGGAGTGAAGGCCAATCTATCAAGATGAAAACTTCATTTCCTTAATTCGGGCCATCCCCCTTTAAACGCAATTATAAAATACGGCGATTTTAAGGTAAAATCGCGCTTAGTTAAACAAGTTTTGGAATACGGGCCATAATGCCGTCACAAAGTCTTAAACTTACCCCGATTCATTGCACCAGGCAGTCCAGGGGGAAGTAGCATGGTGGCATGGGCTACTCTGTTACCCTCTCCATCCAGGAGAACAATCTTTGAACTGTATAAGAACAACCAACACGAAATTGATAATAATCATCTAGATATTATAAATAATTGTGAAAAGTGGTTAAAACAAAATCCAATATTTACTGATTATAGAATAATATTAATTTGTATTTTAATTTTGTTGGTTAAACATGGATGGACACTACGACGCAGGGGACAAACAATATGGTTAATGTTGCAGACTATAGCTTGCTAATGATAATAATACAATTAACATGATTAAACGCACATCATGATCTTCATCTTACCCCAAAAGAATTGCATGATCGATAGGAATATACTGCGTGGCCCAAATAAAAAATAATTTGACCTATTATAAATCAAATATAAACACCTCAAAACAAGGTATCAAAACACACGAATCAGACCTCAAAATTAAAAAAAAAATGTGCATTGAACACATGTGATTGCAAATAAAATATTCTTTCGTAAATTTCGGTTAATCATTACGAAAACGATAGCCTACCGTTGCATAATTAATCATTTGAATGTCTGATCAAAGGTGTAATTTCAAACGATGATGACGATGAGTATGAGGAGGGGATGAGGTAAAAAGATGAGGAGGGGATGGGTGTAGAGGGGGAAGGAGGAGGAGATGATTGTTATAAATTACTCACGTACCTGGGCATTATTGTTCCCGACTTTTGTAGCACCTTTTGAGACGGCGTGTTCACGGATACAAGTGGAGATGACAGTTCTTGTGCTCGAGCAGGCGAAGTTATAGTCTTAGTAGGTGCAGCAGCCAGCTCTTCTTGAAGGGGCGATGCGGGGGGCGATGCTGGTGGTGGTGACATGTCTGGCTGTGTAAGATCCGCTAACGAGCCGGTAACAGATAAAGGTGGGGGGGATAGTGCTTGTCCTCGACATGACGAAGCAGGGGAGGATGCGATGGGGGAAATAGGCGCAGTTTCCAACTCTTCTAGTAGGGAGGATGCGGAGGGCGATGTAGATGGTGGTGGCATTTCTTGCTGTGGTAGAGCCGGTAAGGGTGACAGTGGGGTTCGACACACACGGCGTGATGGTTGTGGGGACCTTGGTGCTGACTCGCGAGCTGGAGACTCAGGCGGCGGCGGAGGGGGAGGAGATAGATCGGTGTAAACCTGATAATACGGCCACTGCCATTGCGACATATAGTTCATCCAATAGTACGGAAAATATGAGTACGGCCAGGGTGTTGGTGGCCATGATGCCGGTTGTTGAGACGACGGCGAAGGGTTTTGGGGTGGCAGTGCTGCAGTTGGTTGAGGTTGAAATGGTGGTGTTCCATGTACCAGATGTGCCTGTGATGGTGGTGGTCCAGGCGGCAAGGGTGGTTGGGTTGAGGTTGCTGGTGTTCTTTGCATAGTTTGTGCATGTGGTTGCGGCTGTGGTGTTGAAGCCGTCACCTTCAAGGCTCTCCTGCACGTCCTGAGATAACGTTGCACTTTGGTGTCAAGTAGGCTCACCAGGTCCTCTCTAGACTTGTGGTGGTCTAATATGCCTGGACACAGCGTTATTACCTACAAAAAGCGGAAAATTGTGATTGGTAGTTAAAACAAAAAAGTAGTACTTAATGTGAATAAAATAATAACACACAGCAAAAGTAATTTTAATCTGACGGTTTGAGCTTAAATTACCTTGCTCACACAACCCGATACAAGCACGACCCGATCACCGGGGAACCCGTAAAATGATGGTTATTTAAAGAGACATGAGGACATTTCCAGAAAGTTTTTTTTTTTTTCATATTTGGAATGCTTACCAATGTATTAGATCAACTAAATTAGCCGAATACGCCGTCTTTATGTAATAAGATGATGATTTAGTAATTTCTGTCGTAATTTGTAATTATAATTCTCATTGCACTGAGGAGCATTAACTAATAAATAAATGCGAAACTGCAGTATGCGGAAAATTGTAAAACGGACTATTTGACTATTTCACTATATATTTCTGCGTTGAGTACTCTTCCCGACCTCTAGAGTACTCAACGCATATATATATATATATATATATATATATGATTATTACACGATATTAATCATTCAGTATCATTACTCGGAGTTTCACGCAGCTATACACCACGATCTTCAGATGATTTTGAATGTTTATCATCTGAAGATCGTGGTGTATAGCTGCGTGAAACTCCGAGTAATGATACTGAATGATTAATATCGTGTAATAATCATATATATATATATATATATATATATATATATATATATATATATATATATATATATATATATATATATATATTTATTTATTTTCCGGAATATATTAGTATAATTTAGCAAGTTGTAAAATATTTCATTTTTAGCAAGGACATCGCCAAAACACTGGCACGCAATCGTATAAATTAACTGAAAATCATCCTTATCGTTCTCACAGTGACTCCCACTCACCTTTCTTACAACACCTTCCATGAATTCGTCAACCTTTGTCAAGTTCACCGTGCTTAAGTGGCCGGGCAAACATCGCAATACAGTATCCGTTGCCCAACGATAGGATTTCTGTAAGAAAGTGACAAAAAATAATATAATAGCGTATACGATATTTAAAAATAATTGAAATGTATCGCTCGAGATATTCAAAGGTGTATGTGCACGATGCTAACAATTTAAAATACATCCGGGAAACACTACTGGAATCATTTATAGTTGGTGCTATAATTCCAAAATGAGTGGTAATTATTCAAATTTTATAACAGATTGTAAATGTCGAACTAATTTCGTATATCCTGCGAGTAAAAAATGGGGCAAGATAACAGTGGGTGTTTTGACTGGTCTTATGATAATGGACGAGCTTTTAGTGTTTTGGTGACCATTTTGAATTTCTGCGTTTCTTCGAAAATGTTCATTAATGTTTCTGTTTGGCACCCACAACAGATTCAGCAGGAAAAGCCGTTTTAGAAACCGGTGAAAACATGGGTATTTCCGTAAATTACGGCACCAACTTGAGAGATTTTGAGAGAAAAAATTCTTGAACAAATATATGGTAATACCATTCCTCATTAAAAAAATAATCAAATTAGTCAAAAGTACTTTCAAAAACTTAAAAATATTGCAATAAAACTGCAATCCGGTTCCCCGTGTAAATGGGACAACAAACCAGTTTTCTGATTTTTTTTAAAGATAAATTTAATTACTGTGTGATACATATAGTTTTATATGTACATTCTGCAATCTCGGCCAAAATTGTTGGAACACTTTATATGTCTTATTATAAACCGATCCCCCTCTCCCCTGATCAATGTTGAAACATGTCATTTTTTCCATGCGCTCTTATGACCACCCAACATTGATTGGTGGGGAAGGGGAGGGGTCAAGTGTTAGGGTTTGTTTCAAGCTTCGCAATAAAAGTTAGTTTTTTTCAGTGCGATCTCTATGGCCCATTTAGGCCTTCATTGCATTCGAAAATTACCACGGGTGTTCCAACTACTTTTGGCCGGGATTGTGGTTATGAGAGGGCACAATAATGTTAATAGTACAAATGGTCATGCCTGCATATAAAACAATGTTTTTCAGGCACAAGAAAAAGACAAAATTAAAAAAGTGGCACCTAATCATGAAATGGGCCATAGACCGAGATAAGTCGTTTGGATCAAGTAGTCTGTTTTGCGCTCTGTTCAGCGAAGGAAATCAGTGTCCAGAAGAAAATCGGGCTATTTATCTTGAGGACCACTTCTACTATGCCTAGAAGTATCACAATAAAAGATTTGTCAAAATGCTGGCAACTAAGTTTGAAATTCTGATGAAATTTGATTGTCCAAATCTGACCAGCACCAAACTCCTTCAAAAAGTAAAGTGTAAAGAAAGCAGAATAAATCACTGATTTTTCTGAAAACAATTACCCCCTGCATGTTCAGTCTTAAAAATGGATAGAAGAGATAGTAAGGATAATCATGATAATACTATGCGATGGATTGATGGTATATACATCATTTTGGTTGCATATGCTGCTTGAAAATGATTGGAGAGCTGAGTGCAGTAGACTTGTTAAATGCTAACCAATTACACATAACCTTTTGTGACTACACATTCAGTGATATGATAATGACCAATGTTAAAATAAATGTCAAATGTGTAGTCACAATTATTGGGACTACCGTTTGGCGTGCTATATCGGTTTGACGAGAAATGGAAATAAAATCTTTTATTTCGGTAATGCTTGATGTAACCTCAACACAATTTCGGTTAAAAAGAATTGATTTTTTTTATCCAATCAAGTTCAGACGATATATTGGCCAACTTTATTATGGACATGATGAGGATGAGAAACAAATCCAATACATATTCCAGCCATTCTCATGTTTATAACAAATTAAACAACAAAATACTGTTCAAATAAACATTCCATGCATCTCCGGTTCTGTGAACTATAGACGTTCAAACGAAAACATTTGTTATATACTTAAAATTTATAACATATCCAAGATGTTTAAAAGTCATATTCATAAATATTATACTTACAAAGAAATGATTCCGTGGGTCTAGACTGCACAACCTTTTTCGAACCCGATCTCTTCTCCATTGTGAATATATCCGTTACATGTTCAGCCGTAAATTGCAGTGGCATAGGTCTGTGAAGCACTTTCTTACGGTTCTTGATAATGGCCTCAATCGTTTGTTCATAAGGTACATTCTTCCATGAACTTGTACAGTTATAACTGCAAGCGGTGTTCGGACTGCTGTCGACTGTGTTGCCATCTTAACGGTTAAAACTAAACTGACAGTGGGTTAACTTTCGAAATGTTCAAGTTCTACCGTATTCGATGTCAACTGATGAAAGAAATTTAGCGAATTATTCTCAAATAATCGATTGTGTAATCGAATGTGTGTGATTGGCTGGCTCTTCCACGAAGTTATTATACTATACTAAGTTGAATTACTTGTTGGTCCTTTTAAACCACTTATGTTAGCACCTTCTTGGTCCTTTTTATCCACGATGTTAGCACCTTTTAATGCTATTGTTTATTTCTAGAAGATACCTGGAGAAAGCAATTACGATTCCTCGCCTGTTTAATTTTCTTTTCAATATATTCAATGTGGGATGCTAATCTTGGTTAATCTATTTTGGATTAACCAATATCACATCCCAAGTCTTGTGGCAAAGGTATTGTCTACTTAACGTGTTTATGTTGTATTGTTAGGAAACAAAGACAGGCATGTATTATGGTAGCTAGGATTCAGACCATAGTTGGTTTGTGGTGAGTGCCGCTATTGACTTTGACATCGGCGGCACCCTCCCAGGGTATAAATAGAGGAGTACTCGAGTGCATGCTTCACAGCTTCACAGACATCCACGATTATAAAAATATTGAATTACTCAGTTTTCTGGCTTCGAAATATAAATCTGTATCCCGACGACTTCTGAACGCTCACTTTGACCACGATTTTCGCTCGCTGTTTTGATTTACTTTGGAATATACGCCTACTCTCTGACGACTTAGGAACACTCCCTTTGACCACGATTTTCGCTCACTGTTTTTGATCGACTTTGGAATAAATATCAAGTGTACACGCTGACGACTTCGGAACTCTCGCTTCACCACGATTTGCGATCACTACTTTAGTAAGTATACTCAAAAGCTTATTTTAATATACGCTATTTGTATTCATGTCGAAGTCGATAGGACGACGGTATCGTTCCCATAAAGCTTGATACTACAGGGCCCACTCCAAAAGAGTGAAATTTCATACCTTAAAAAGAACACTTTTGGGGTCAAATTTGATCTTGATAATTGACAAAATGATATCATTTTATCATTTGTTAAATTATCAAGAGTAAATTTGACCCAAAAAGTATTTTTTGAAAGATGTGAAATTTCACTCTTTTTAGAGTGGACCCTGTAGTCACTCCAAAAGAGTGAAATTCACTCTTTTGCATACATACATATTTGTATTTAATATAGTATGCATTAAAGATGTAAAATCTTCCAAAAATTGACATGTGAAAAAATATAGATACATGTATTTAGATATGTCAATTTATATCTATCCATCTATCTGTTGTTCAGTTTACCCGTTAAACAACTTGTTTAAACTTTCAAACAACTGTATAAACTTTTTAACAGCGTTTTCTCTTTGTAATATTTTTATAGTCGATTTTCAAGAAAACGGTACATTTCCAGGTATTTTGTGTCTTTGAATAATAACACTTTTAAAGAATGCTTTATTGGAACAAATTGGTAATATTTTGATAGGAGCCGTTGAGCTACATTTTGGCATATAGCCTGTCATGCTTTCTATTATCTTTTCTATGAGATGTATGCCTTACATCAAAAAATTGGCGAAAATTGATGTCCAAAACACAACATCGAAATTATAAAAAAAAAATACTTAGCAACTTCAATTCTTCCGAATATCAATGTTTCTTGTTGCCAAACATGTGTAGAAATTATGTAATGTTTTTCCTTGTATTCTCAATTTATTTTTATATTTTCGAAATACAAACATAATGTCCGTGAAAACTTGTTTACGTTATCCTTCATAAAGCATTGCTATAAGTTTGGTAAAACTTCTACTAAGATATACTATTTCAAGGTAAACATAATGCGGCAGTTGGAAATAGTGTTTCCTTCAGTTCACAATGACTATTAAAAAGTCTAAGAAATGTTGAACCTTTTTAAAAATGCGACCTTTTTAAGGAAGTGTATTACGTTATCCACATTAAATGTGCTGGATCATGAAATGCACCTTTAAAAATTACATAATAGCTGCCATATAACTTTATACAGATTTTAAAATGCACTATATTATGAGAATGTCTTGTCTAAGATTGTAACGCTATATAATACTATACGTATTCCAGTGTACGACGCACAAGGCTCATACCTTTGTATATTCATATAATTAAATACCATTTCTTGGGCCGGTTCTGGGGCCCAATATATCAAGCGCTTTAGAAGGTACATCGACAAAATGGGTGTTAATACATATTAATTAGCTCAAATTAGTCTTTATTTTTGTAAGTTTCCCGTTAGGTAATTGGTAATTAAATGCTATGTATTTGATATTGTTTGTTTTTTCTGGAAAAAATCAAAGCATTGAAAGCCTTGGATTCTGTTGTTTTAAGTTACCCACGAGACTACAAAGACTTTAAATTTTAAACATAAAATAATGTGTTTTTGCATTTTTCATTCAAAATGGCTGTGAAGATATATGCAGAGCATGCAGATCTTGTCAAGTGATAAATGGTCATTCAGTCATGGAATTATTAATTCGGTTGAAAAGTTTAATGACGATGGTTTTGAATAATTTAAAGGGCCAAGTATAAACATTTTTGATGCCGTTTGTCAACAAAAAAATTCTAGACAAGGATGAAGCTTTTAAATCGCATTTGGATTTCGCATCACTTGGTGATTTAGATTTTGATTTTGGACGTTGGTTATCCGAATTAGCTAACATGAGTCAAATATTTTCAGCTCAAAATGTCAAGTCGATTTTTTACAGTTCCAAAGGGGAACAAGGGGCATTTCGTGATGCATATCATCTTCCCGGTGTGGCAGGAGATATAGTCCTCGAGACTCATAGTCCGCCCTACAACGGTGAGGAATAGGGCACTCGATTCAGTTGACTCTTCACGTAACATTAGTTTCACGCTTTATTCCGTTGTCATGGAGCCCGGCCTGTGGTTCCTACCGGACCATATCTCCTTTTACACCGGCTTATCCCTCACAAGAGCGGAGGGTTCTTGTATCAATATGTATCATCTAAGAGTTACTGCAAAAGCCCTACAATGGGTGCTATGCTTTAATTTGGGGGAAATACCAATACTGTAATTATTGTGCCCAATTCTCCAAGCCTATAACGACTATTTAAAAGTTGACTTTTTCGAATTTTGATGAGTACTAGTTTAGGCCTATATCAACATTATATACAATGTAATGAATAATTATACGAATATACTAGTATAAGGTCGGCTGTTTTGACAGGAAAAAATGATGTAAATTTTACAGTAAATCTTGGCAGCCAGCAATTCTGCTAACAAACCCACCAAATCAGCTTTTATACGTCTTCATTCATATTCACTGCATGTATTTTACAGCAAACTTTAAATTTCAGTTGATATTTGTGGATAGGCCTTCTAAAATCTGTTAAGTGTTCGTCAGTGTCTCTTATTCTCTACACATTCACAATCTCTGTATGCTCGTGAGCTTTTTTATTACATTAATTATTAAAGTAAATGATTTTTACTGTAATTTTTTGGCAGAATTGCTGTCAGTAAATTTTACAGTATTTTGTTACAGTGTAACACAAAGTGTAGATTGAACGCGGAGTCTACTTTGATTTTCTGTCGTCCACGGACAGAAACTACAGCATATTTGGTCTATGAGATATTTTGATGCGAATGTTTTCATAACGCCAAAACACATCAGAATCAAGTAAATTAAAATCTTGAAAGTAAGCTTTCTCAAGATATATAATGAACCTTAAGTAAAACAGGGTATTCAAGTCATTAAATGCACCTTTTTTGTTAAATAGGCTACGGTGAGTTTTGATTTTGTGTGCGTTTATATACGTATGGACAGGATGAGAAACACCCAAATTTGCTGGCGGGTTTTCCTGAAATAATACGCATTTTTTTACTTAAAATAAATGCAATTCTTAAAGCTATTTTTAATTAATACGAGTTTATTTTTGATTATTAGTGTAAGTTTATTTTAACGGTTAAAGTCAATATGCTTCCTGAGATAGGGGTAATCTCGATATTCCGAAGGTTGGTTATTCCGAAGGTTCGCTATTCCGAATCTTAAAAAAGGTTCGCTTTTCCGAATCTTAGAAAGGGTTCGCTTTTCCGAATTTTAAAAAGGGATAGCTATTCCGAATACTGAAAATGGTTCGATGTTCCGAAACCAAATATCGTGTTCGTTATTCCGAGCTTTTTAGAGGTTTGCTATTCCGAATTGTTTTTTTATTGGAGCAATGAACATGGTGACTTATGGATAATTTTGAGCCATGCAGCGATGCCACGAAAATAGTTACCACTATTGTAGTATGAGGTATTTGATTTATTTTAATTTTGCTCATTAAAAAAAAAATGAAACACTATAAAGGTAAAAGAGTGAAAATCACTCTTTGGAGAAGTGATTCTACAGGGACCAGTCTTTGTTAGAGTTAAATTCCCCTCTTTTGAGAGTGAATGTGTCAATTCTTCTACTCTATGAGAGACAATTCCACGATGAAGAGTAATCTAAAATAAAATTCACTCCAAAGAGTAAATTTAACTCCAGAAAAACACTGGTCCCTAGAGTCATTCTTTGAAAGTGATTTTCACTCAGGCTTGTATTTAAAAAGTAAAACAAAAATTGTCACACCACACTTAAGTTCCCTATGTTTTTGGTGGTGATGACATCAAATTGTTTGGCATGCAACCTTAACCCTGACCTAGACCCTAACCCTAAACCATGACCCTAAATCCTATCCCTATAACTCTATCCCTTAACCCTATCCGTAACCCTAGAAACTACTTCAAATCAATTGTTCCCTTTAAAAGAATCGGAGTAGCGAACCCTTCAGCTTATTCGGAAAAAATAACCTCCTTAGTATTCGGAATAACGAACCTTTTTTGAAATTCGGAATTGCGTATCCCTTTTAATATTCATAATACCTGCGAGCCTTATTTTCGGAATAGCGAATCTTTTACTTGCAGAGTATGTTATACTTGATAGAGAATACACGCTCCACAAATATCCAAAAATCACTGAGTTACATGTATGATTTTTCGTTAGATTTTGAGATTTCACATCGCAACGCTTTGTTGACGGCCATAAATGTTTGACAAGACGTCCAACACCAGAAAGCCAACTACTTTAATTGGCTTTATACTAACAAAATACGAGTGAGAGACTTCAGGTGTACGTTGTGGAACGCAGTATTATTAACTTTATTTTCTGTAACTTTCATAATTTCTATTTGTAGGAAGCCATGGATAGAGAAGCAAAAATAGCGTGTCCGTGTAATTCGTGCGCAGGTACGAAAATGGTCGCTGAAAGAACATATCGGAGGCATATGCAGAAACAGTCAGTTGCAGAGGTAATTACTAAATCTGTAATTTGTGATTCACAAGCACTGAGTTGAAAGACTTTAAAAAAAATGCTCCTTAGCCCAAATTGTTGGCCTAAACGCTTTTCAAACTCGAACGTTAGCATTTGGTTCAAAGCGAATAACTCGCAGTAAATGCTAACAAAAATAGCAATTGGAAGGATATAGGAGACGTCACACCAGTTGGTCCAATGTTTGTGTATTTTAATCAATAATATATATTCTTGAATTGGGCACATTAATGTAGATATTCATAAGCGAACTGTCGCAGTCGCGACAAATTTATAGTTTTTCTTCGTTTGTAGAACAATATGCGGTAGAATAATAGACTGTTAGAACGCCGCGTTCTGACATACCGACACATGGGAAAAGGCCGTTTTGAGAAAATTAAGTGTTAAATTCTGGCAAGATGTATTTTTTTTATGCAATTTGTTTTTCAATATCAAATTGTAAGATAAGTTATTGTAGACATTCATTTGCATTACTACTAAAGTTCGCCCCTTGCCTGCCTGCACTACTGATTACTTATGTCTGCACGTCACCTTCACTAAAGTAACAAATTAAACTTAACTAGTGTCAAAAGTCCCTCATGTGCCAATATGTCAGAACGGAATAGTTCAAAACATTCGGCTCTTCACACAATTGCTATATAGTGGCAACATTATCACATGTTGGTACATGGTGTTTGTCTCATAGATTTTGTAGGTGCAGTATCCGGTGCAGTATTTTTAGTTTTAAGATTATTTTGGTGGCAAAAGTTTTTGGAAAATAACTGTTTTGGGTATTCGCCGCAAACTATTTTTAACGAGAACCTTCAAGTGCACAATGTGGCAATTGTATAGAGCCGATAAAAACTATTCTTGTATCAGACGCGTTAATCAGGGATTACCTGGAAGACCTTTCGATGAGCTTGAAAGAGAAGAGTGTTAGGAAAAAGTTTGACATGTCGACGGAATGTTTATCAAAGGCCCGCAAATCGATGGTCTATATGTCAATCATCGCAAATCGATGGTCCATTATGTCAATCATTTTCATTAAAAGGAAGTTACAAGTCATGTTCAATAGCGGTACCCGCAATTAATGTTCCTAAAGTGACAATTAAGTAGCTTGAAGTTGCCGTGCAATTGCTAAGTTTTCATTCATTCTGGGGGTTTTACTCAACAAACACGGCCGAGCTTCAGAAGATAACTCTTCCTCGCGGCACCGGCTATGTTTACGGCAATTTTGTCTATAGGGATGTGGGATAGCAACTGTCTTAAATGTTGGCGCATATTGGGGCGAGAATCATTGGTTGGCGCATATTGGGCCGGACTCATTTTTACAGTGTGTCAAAAAATTCACTTCCGTATGACGTCATCAAAATACGTTTTCTGATTGGGTGGGCAATATTTTTTGCAACACTTTGACAGACACACACACACCGATACATGAAACACGTAGGGTTTCTTGGACGCAGAAACCAATGGAGCATTTTCAATTTTCTCTGACGTCATCTTAATACTGTTTTTTCTGATTGGATAGGCAAATGTCCATTGTAACACCAACGATGTAAGGAAGGACATAGGCAATTATTACACAAACTATTAAACCAGAGTTATGGGGTTTCGATAACAATGGAAGCATTTTTGAATTTCTCTGACGTCATTTAATACGTTTTCTGATGGATGAAGCTACTAGTATTGTAACACCTAGATAGTCATATTACACTGCAGGTTATTTTTAAAGGTCCATGGCCCGATCGCTATAGCCTCGTCCACCAGAAGCCCCAGATTTTTACCGGAAGTGGTCATATTTTGTATCATACGAACGCTACTATTTTTCCCATTTGCCCTGTGAAATCTTAAGACTGCCTTTTTTGGTGGCTGCTTATGTAATGCTAGAAGTAGGCTAATAGAAACAAACAATAAAACAGCAAAACATTTTCTACTAACATGTTAGATGTCACGGCGATAACAGTTAACACCAACATTTTCTTAATTAGTGTCCTACAACAATACCTATGGTCCAAATTAAAGGGCAGTTTAATTAGCTTTAATTTGAATATATAATTCAAATAATTAAAAGATCGTTAAGATAAAGAAACACTAATACCGAATCTTGTATTCTCCCATAGACTTTACACGGTTACCGCGCGTCCCGAGGTCGCGTGTCCCAATTGCTCCACCATCCTTCGTTTACTACTTAGTCCTTCATTTTAATTACTGAAGTCTGATCAAGATAATTTAGGTATCAACTTATAGCTAACTAAATATGCTTTACAATGAGTACTTATTTGAAGTTTCACCACAGGTTTAACAATTTCTAATCATTATAAACATGTCGATTTCTCTAAAATTCACAGAATGTAGCTTTTCATCACGTTAATGTGTTTTGTATTTGGGCTACTTACATGTAAGAATTGTATTCAGCACTGTATGTTCACTGCAGTTTCCTTTCAAATTCACAACACAGTTTTTAAAAGTTGAGTTTTTTTCTTTGGGGGGGGGGGTGATTCCAGGCCCAAATTACGGATTTTCCCATGTTCATGGGGGTATATGGCACCTTTAAAACTCGGAAAAAATTAAATATCAGTGAAAAAATATTCTGTAGGATGTTTTGATCACCAAACAAATTAAAAAAGTTTAAAATCTCACATTGCTAAGTTTGATTTTTGGCACACTTCGAAACAATTCTGGCCCACTGTGCGGCGTAAACAAGCATGGGTGTAAATGTTGGGTGACATTTTATGTGCAGGCCGTGCGGAAAGAAGTACAAATAATATTGATAAGTGCCTACGTCTACCGACCGAATGGTGAATGTGCACGTAAGATTAACATGGATTACTAATGTTTTACGTTTTCAGAATGATATGAAAATCTCAACTTTGAAGTATTTAAAGTCGTTGGACGCTGTGGATCACGAAATGCCCTTAAGTTAAATACAAATACAATTCGCCAAGGCCTTGATTACTCATTTCAATTTAATACGAATTTTACAACGTGAAAGTGACATGTCTGATGTTAATTTTCTTGGTGAATGTTTGAAATGAAAATGCATGTCGCATTTTCTGATGTTTCTTTTTTGTCTTTGTACAGGGCGAAAGCTCGACAAAACGCCCACGGACAGAAGAATCGGTACAGGAAGGCCCCCTTCACGAAATGACAGAAATTACTGGATTTGTGTTGTGCTTGAGACTTTTAATGATTTATAACGCGTTTTCTGGGGTGACCCAGCAATGCATGAACCAAATCATACGGCTTATCACCGATTTGTTGGGAGGATTAGTCCCTAATAGTAAGCTACCAAGAGACTTCAAGTCCATAAAACACATAACAATTTGATAAAATTTGTATGACACCGATGGTGGAAATTACAGCGTGTCCCAAGAGTGTGAACTGTTTATGTAGATGTGCAGAAATGTCACCAAAGAAGAATGTCTTGGAAAGGATAGCGTCAAAAAATATTTCTATCTTCCATTGATTCCACGTTTGAAGCAGCTATATTCGAACAAAGAAGTATCTCAGAATCTGCAGATTCACGGCACCCAGCTGCCTTCCCACAACCCACAGGACATTAGGGATTCAGCGGCGTGGAGAGAACTCTATGGTGAAGGTGGGGAGTTCGATGGAGATTATAGGGCTCTCGCACTCGAATTTAGTGCTGATGGCTTCCAGCCTTTTCACCATACTACCACCAAGCCCTACTCCATCGAACAACAAGCCTCTGTAATTCTAAACCTACCACCCGAAATGAGGACCAATCCAGGATTGTTCACGACAAAACGACTGATTTCAGGTAGGTAAAATTGACTATCGGTATTATTTGGGGAACTCCATTGTGACTGACGCGACAATTTTAACCAACTTGTGTTTCTTTTTAACTGTTGTGAGTCCCATGCCAGTTAAAATGACTTTTTTACTATCATTTTTAACAGTGTCGAATTACAAGACGACAGCACTTTTAAAGTCCTTTAAACTTACTATTAACTTGGTATCAGAAGAAAGAATATAGCACATGGAGTACTGTATACACTATTTTCCGGTTACTGTAAACACACCATATTTTAAGCCTGTAGCATGATTGATAAAAAAATAGGAAAGAAGTCAGTCAAATATTACGCAGACGAGATGAGAAAAATACAAGTTTTCTAACCCGGGCATTCATGTATTTTCCCGGGTATTTTCTTTTCAGCAACACAACTGACTTCGAATGGCCGCTATCAAAAAAGTTTAAAATAGATTTGGTCATGTATATTTTTGTTGGATTTCGCGTTGTTACCAACTTTTAAATTGTTAAAAATACGAGTAATCTGGTGGATATTAGTCTAAACTAGCATGCTAAGCTCGGCGATGGTTGATATTAAAGGGACACTGGCACATTTGAAAAAAAAAACAACTCTATGCGCGTATTTTCACTTGGCAAGAAAAACACCCTATCAGTTTTTGGGTTGAATTTCCTATGATGTTTTGTGTGTTTGCAACAGGTCCACAAACCCCGAAGGAGGAAGCATTCAATATTTATTTGAAGCCGTTCGTTGACGAAGTGGAGCTGCTGGCAACGGTTGGGGTAGACGGTGTGTGGGACGCCTACCGTGAAGAACATTTTAAACTGAAGGCCAAGATATTGTTGCATGTTCACGACTTCCCGGGCCAGTCGAAAATCTTCCATGGGGCTGGATGTGGAGGAAAACACCCGTGTCCAAAATGCTTGGCAGAAGGTATGTAAATAATTTTAGGGACTTCACATGATGAAGATCACAATATATTTATATGGACAATATACTCTTTAACTGGTTGCTTAAAAGTGAAATTGAGGCCTAATTAACATTCTGCTATACGCCCCTCCCTTTCCTTGGCAGTAGAGATCTAGATTTGCTTTTAGCTGAACTACCAAGCCCTTTAAATGCCCTCAATCCGGACCCTCTGCACTCCCACTTTGAAGGAAAGCCCACTTCAGAGTAAGATAATAGCAGAGTTTTACGACAGTGCAAAATAAAATACTGCTGAGCCGTTGCCGAAGCCGTATTTTTGCGCGGGAAGCCCACATATTGCTTTTGTCGTCGAAGTCGAGCTGTCTCACATAGTGTAGCATTTTGTTTACTAATGCTTAGGTATAAGACCACATAAATTGTCAGGACTTTGTAGGGATGATAGAAACGTGATATAGAAGGGAAAGGTGATTTGAATCAATATGCAATATATCGGAAATCTGAATAAAATGTTCCAAACATCGGAATTCTTAAGTGATTTTCAAGAGATCTTGTAGCAGAGAATGTGTTTTTGAAGAAGGAATCATTCTAGTTTGTTTTACACACACCGTACCCTATACCCTAGGGTGGTAATAAAAATGTTGCAACAGCTAGCGCAGTAAATTTTACACTTATTTGTTTTACAGGTACTTACTCGCGCCAAATGAACAAAATGATATTTCGAAGTGGCCGTGAGTTCCTAGAGGAAGGTGACCCACTTCGTAAAGACACACGCTTACCCGGAGGGGGGATTGAGGAAGGCACACCAAAAACGAGAGATTTCCAAGAGGAGACGGTAATGGCTGCTGTCAGTGGGGTCCTGGCTGACGTTGTCCGGGAAAGTCAACCAAGGTCAAAAGAGAGAAGGTATATAAGTGAATTGATATTTCCACGTCTTTAATGTTTCTGAAAGTCGTTTTCCAGCTAATATACCTAGTCTAACACCCAGTCAGATATATACACACACCGTACCCCTACCCAACCCCACACACTAGTGTAAAGAGAGCGTTTTGGTGCAAATGAGTTGTTGGGTTTTAAACATGTCAAATTTCTGAACTGGCATCAGATACCGTCAATTGTGAACATAACATTTAAAGAAATATTAAAAAAAATACGTTTATAAAAAGTGCTATAAGATATAACAAATTGTGGTGCAAAAGAAATAGAAATGAGTCTCTCTCTCTCTCTCTCTCTGACTCTTTGATTTGTAGCTTTACATGCTTTATGACAATGTTTTTCTTTTACAGGAATGCAAACGCCGTGCACGCGGCAATCATGGCACATGGAGGGCGAAAACGCTGCAGTGAGTTTGATCGCTTAGGTGACAAAGAAGCGAGCAAGATCGTAGTGGAGGGGATGCACACTATTCAGGTACGTCAGTATATGGTTAGGCCTATCCTGCCAGATAATATTATACACATCTCAAACTTGAGATTTTTTATATCATCTGAACCGTTAACATTAGTGTACCTAATCTTACGTGCAAATTCGGTAGTATCTGTGAGAAATTCGTAATTTTGTATTTTGTGTCCGTAAACGGACAGAAATTACAGCACAGTGGCTTATGGGGCCGTGGGAAACACGCAATCGCTCATAATACAAAACCGCAAGCTCGGGATCAACTCAAACTTTATGAATAAGCTTTTCTGAAGGATATCTAGCGGACAATGAATAAAACAGAACGGTGCTAAAATCACGAAATGCACCCTTAATTGCCAAACACATTTTATTATACCATAACCCTGTTGTGTACTCTCGGCGGAATGATACATATGGAAGAGATTGAAGCGCAATGCGCGTTTGGATTGTTGTTAAAAGCATGTATCATAAACGCCTAATGTACGTATTTTCAATTTTATTGGTGCAGGGCGTCGGTAAGAACCTCCACGGTCTCATCAACGGGCACAAGGACAGTAGCAAGGTTAGAGCGCACGAACATGCAATCAACCGTTTCCAGGGATGCAGTGGTGAAGATGCAAGGTAATTTAAACATGGAGATTAAAAAAATGGTAGGGGCTCCATTTCGGAGCGCCGAAATGGAGGGGATTATAAAAAAAACCTGCTAATTAAAGTATGATTTTGAAGTATTGTATAAATTTGTAAAGCGCCGTTTTTGTATAAATTTGTAAAGCGCCGTTTTTACTTAAGGTGGGTGTTAAGGCAGAAATTCAAAGGAACTTTTTTTGCATATCTTTTCCAACATAGATAAAAGTATACATATTTGAGAAGGAAATGACTCAAGGTATCCAAATATGATAACCTTTTTTCCCAAAAATGTGTAATTGTTGAGAAAATAATGAAAAATGGTGATGTTCACTCAGTTTTTTTGGTTCCTATAAAAATATAGAAAATTATATGAAAATGTTTCTTGTTCATTTTTGTATCCTAGAGTCATAGTTCTAGGGTCGGTATTTCCCATTTCTATCAAATTGTTCACTATATTTCAGATTACTTGCCAAAAAAGTCAAAAATCCGCGTGCGTCAATTTGGAGCAACGCCAAGATTGTTCAAAGTTGGGCCTAAATCACGATGCATTTCATTTCTTACCTGTTGCTCATATGAATTTTGTCCAAATTTTGTTCCGTTTCGCTAGAAAATATGGCCTTATTCCAAAAAACAAGCGCTTTATCTCTTATTCTTCACACTGCTTCTGCACCAGAAATTTTACTTCATATGGGTTCTTATGATCAAAATCCAACTTCTGTAAATTAATGGACATCAAATTTGCGGGAAATGTTTTCTTAAATTCACTAAAAAAACAAAATTTGTATAAGAAATGCCTCTTGAACTCTTTCAATGTGATAATTTATTTGGAGTTTTGATATTACGCGCCATGAAATTGACAAAAGCTTCTAATGTTTTACGGAAGAGTCTGAAAACTTACTGAAAACGTCTGGATATTTCGCTGCCAAAAATTTCCGTAAATTTACAGATGTATTTTTAACAGTGTATACGTCTGCTGTACATATTAATCACCGTGTGAAACAGCTTCCTCTGGGTCGGCCTTTAACAAAAAAGCGATGTCTTTTTGCTATTTTAGGGGACGTTTAAACGACGCACCGTTCACACACTAGAGACGACATGGCCAGAGCTGACGAGCGCGTAGCCTGCATAACCGTCCCACCAGAGAAAGGCTCTTTGCCAGCAGCCATTTTTAATGTGTGCCATTCCATGAAGAGCCATACATGGCATTTGGTGAGTATCATCTCCAAATTATATAAGTAGAACAATTGAAACATTAGGCCTACACTCCCTCGATCCGTACGTCTTGTAGGTCTAGAAGTACTTTAGAGGGGTTGACTCGATTTGTCAATAATTTTTACAATTGATAGAATGGCTTTCATCTCAAAACCCCACACACATTAATTTCATTTCTCCGTTTTGGACCCTTTAGACCCTTGGCTACCAACATCTCTATTTTTCAATAATTTATAGCTGTATTAAAATATCAGTGATTTTCAGCGATTATAGGAGATTTTTAATATTATAGAAAAAGAAATAAGGTGAACTCTGAAAGCTGCTATATGTATAAACGCGAGCCTCTGCGAGTGAATTTAAGGTATTTTCAATGTTTAATAGAAAGAGCATTCCTTGAAATCCTTTTTTCTACGGAAACTAAATTAATCGTCATAAAAAATGAAATATCTTACAAGTTTTCCGCCCAATTCCTGCGATTTTTTCAAGGGAAGAGCGTTATGTAAAAACGCGAGTCTCTGAGACTGATATTAAGACATTTTCAATGTTTAATAGAAAGAGCATACCTTGAAATACTTTTTTCTACGGAAACTAAATTAATCGTAAGATATTTCATTTTTTATGACCGGTTTTCTGCCCAAAACCTGCGATTTTGCAATGGGAGAGCGTTATATAAAACGAATTCCAACACATTTCATATGTAAAAACGCGAGTTTCTGGGACTGAATTTAAGACATTTTCAATGTTTAATAGAAAGAGCATACCTTTAAATACTTTTCTCTACGGAAAGTCAAATTATTGTCCGTAAGATATTTCACTTTTTATGTTTTCTTTTTCACTCCGTTCATATAATCTTGTGCGAAATTTTTGGGACATTTGGTCATAATGACCCTTTCCACGCTCCCCTATATCAATGTTGGCTGATATTGGTACCTGTGAGTGATGATGCTGTATGTTTACCTCAAGATCGTTTAGCCAATAAAATGTGTTAAATAACGTCATTAAAATATGCAAAATCTTATTTTCCCTTTTATTTAAAAAAAAAGTTTTAAAAACTCTTGTAGAACTCGATTCCTGCTCTTTGTATTATACTTATTTAGTTTAATTTGAAAAAAGGGGAGTACACATATATATTTTTACGGCTCCAGTTATTTTACGTTCTGCACGTTGTGAGTCCCAGCTGCCAGTCAAAACGCGGTTTTTTTACACGTTTATTTTTAACAGTGTACTGTTCTTACGTGTTTTACAGGTGCTTACGAAGGGAGTATACCTGTATGCGTTAAGGGGGCTACTTGGCAGGTCACAGCGTGTGGCATTATTTGCGTTTTGCCATATAATGGGAATTGTTTCGGCAAAGACGGTGTACACTGACCTGATGCCGATGATACAGCGACATCTTCACCGGAGCATGGTCATCATGGATCGTGAATTTCCAGAGACGCTAAAAGTATGTTGATCTGAAAGTGTTAAACACTTTATTTATTGCCAAAAATGATTGATTTATTCACTGCCGAAATGATCACATTAACATGGTATGCTTTGCCAATATAAACGAAAATTTTGTGCTAGATCTAAGTTTACCCTCCATATTGTTAGGTGTAAACTTGAATGAAAAGCATTTCGTTTAATGAATTATATCATTAATTATGCATTATTTTGTCATCTACAAATGCATAATTACTCGCAATTTTCAAGATTCAAGAGATTAAAAATAGAGCAAACATTGAATTATGAAGAAAAGCTAAATCACGATATTTATCATTTGCTGATTTAGATAAATTGTCAATGCTCTTTTAAATTATCACTTTATTATTGTCATTTTTATGTATATTTTAATTTGTAAAAATTTGTTGAACGTGTATGCACTTTGCTAATGTGTTTATCTTGTAACATTTGTTGAATGTAATTTTAACTTTGTCAATGTTTTGGTAATTTTGATATCATTGTTAATAAACTACGCTCTGAAAGGGCCGAATAAAAAAAAACATGGTATGCTTTGCAAGAAAACCAAGAGTATTGTAGTCCATATAGGCAGTCATGCTTTCACAATATTATTGAAAATCTTTCTGCATCCAAAATTCCAAATAATTTAAAAACTAATTCAATGCCTATACTGCATGTATTGCAATTATATTATTTGTCGCATGCTTAGTGGACCCTTTAAGTCGAATGAGAAAACAAACATAACCTGATTTAAGACTGTCATGTTCAGTCAGTATGATCGGCTTTCGCGCTCGCTATATAGGCATATCAAAGAATATAAGCTGCGGGCCGCTCCCTAAAAACCTAAGGGGGATAACCCAATTTTAGCATATGAAGTTTTCTCTTGATAGAATGGCCTTCATCCCAAAACCCCATGTAAAGTTTCGCACTGATATTTCATCCGTTTTGATGTGTCTAGCAACAACGTGGTTTTGTAGCCCCATAGAGTACTTTAATAAAATTATACTGGTCCGCCAAAATGGGGCACATTTTCGCTCACCAAACCTCCTTTATAGCACTAATATAATAGATTTCACAGGGTAAATGAGACAAATAGTAGCTTCGTCTACCAAACGTTTGACCACGTTTCTACTTCTGGTAAAATCTGGGGTTCTGGGGATTTTTTTTTTTTTTTAAACCAAATTGTTTGATTCGCATTTATAATTGAATATCATTTGTGGCAAAACATTTTTTTCAGGCAGGGACACATACCACAATGATCATGACAGCACGATTTTAGTGACACATACACACAGACATACACACATACGCACAGCGGATTGCTAAATGATCCTGCCAGCTATTATTAGCGGCCCAATTATTTTGGGGAGAGGAAGCGGGCATATGAACTAATTGTATTCCCTGCACGTTTTTATTTTATTTTTTTTTTCACTTGATACAGACTATCTGTGGCACTGCTTCATCACTTGCCAGAATTTTTGAAGCGATACGGGCCGGTGCAAAGTTATTGGATGTTTTATTTTGAGCGAATGATCCACCATCATGTAAGCAGATTGCATACTAGTAAACACTCCTGAAGCATCAATAGTGACTTCGTATCGGGTAAGTCAAACGTGGCGTCATCTGATCAATTTGATATTCACATTGCATTTAAGTTATTTGTTTGACATTTCGTTTAATTCGCATGTCGATATTTTTAAGTGCGAAGTGTTGGTAAAACAAGCGTAATAAGTTAACAGGGTATACGAGAATTTAAGGGTACAAAGAAATGAACTGATGTAAATGAGATGATATCGGTCGGGATTCGTGAAATTACAATGAGAACCATGCAGTATGTTGTTTTAGGCCAGTCTGTGCATGAAACCATATAGAATGAACTGGTGATACCTCCAACTAATCTACCAGTATTGACCAGCGAGCTCACTGCATGACCTAATATTATAAAAGCGAACACTAAATTGCAGTTTAGGAAAATGTAACATACAGAAATAAACCTCGTTATTGTATGTATTAAGAAGATAACGCTTCTCCCAAATGAATATTGGAGTAACGGTTCTCTTTTGCGGGTTTTCTGTTACAGATTGATGCATTTTGTGCACTATTTGGCATGGGAGAGAAGGCGAAGACGGAAGGACCAGTTGACCAGGGATTCAGAGAATATTACAAAGAAGAGAGAGGACACACGTGGAGGGGAGGCGACGATAGTGCACACGACGGAAGCGTTGTATACGTGAGAGACGACAGTGGGGTTTATTTTGGAAGGGTACAGTCTTTTTTTACGGTTCCGGGGTCTGGGTCAAGATACGCAAAAATACACTGGTTTGAGAGGGCCACGGAAGATCCGGACTCAAAACTCCTGACATGCAAGACCAACACCCAGTCTTTCCAGTATCCAGCTGTACCAGTTGATTCTTTAAGCCAACCACTCATCTTTGCTGAGGAAGGGCACACCCTTTTCGCTCTGGATTTTCTGGACCAAGAAAGGACGCGGGAGCTTTTGGATTGGATGGACGCAGTTTTGTAATACTAGTAGTTAATGTGTTTTTAGCCAGGAAAGTTATTTTTGAAACAATTTTTTTTCACTCACATGCCCAATTTTACGTATCTTGATTGTCAATTCTGTATTGTACAAGACATAGGCTATCAGAAATGCTTAACATCTTAAACGCTATCAAACTTATTTTATACTCTGTTAAAAATGTCTGTAAATATTCCATATTTCCCCTTAAAAATATGGAATTTGTTTGGTAAAGCATGAGTTTATGCAAATTAGTGTGATTATAACCAACTTCACCCACTCAAACACCTATGCATAATAGGAAACACGTTTGTTGGTGATATAAGAATATACCCGTATATAGCCTATATGCCCTATTATGTGTTTGAATGGGCGAAGTTAATTAGCATGCTTTAAGGAACATATGCCGCATTTTTAAGGGAAAATATTAAATATTGTAATTAGAGTCGAAAAATTAAGATTTTAGTTACAGTTTAATTATCCGTTTACACGATCAGTATTTTCGTTCGTTTAAACGTGTACCCGGTGACGGTAATAACGACTTCCGAATTTGGCGCTTCCACGCAAATGCAATTCTAGCGCCATAAAACGTTCGTAATCAGGTTACCCGGCTTTGCATTCGATCATATTATCATATTGAACCATTAAGTGTTGTTTGTACTTACCTATACGTTATGTTTTAATCCAGAGGGTGTATTGAGTCAATCCCACAATGCACCGGTTTTGGGAAATTTCACCTCAATAGGGTCACGTGATCCCATTAAAAATCCTATTCTTTACACATGAAAACCTTGACTTTTACGCTCATTTTAGCCCAGAAAGCGTTAGTACTTCAGACCGTGTCTGACCCTTGGATTGACTAATTGATGGGAAGTTTTAGCCTGATTATGAATTGTCTTGTGGTGCTTAACTTTTGGAACACATTGAAACCCTTTCCGAAATTCCGTTATGCTGTCAGGACTGCAATTAAACTGTCTTAAAATTTAACTGTGGTGTAAGCCCTTCAAATTTGATAGCATCTTCACGTTTCGCTATGATTTACCATTCAAAATTGATCCTTCTTCATATCATAAACTCTGATAATTTACCGTGATAAAGTCTTCCTATTTTTCTAAGATTTCAATAGTCTTGCGTATCCTTAGGCCTATACTGTTATTAAAACTGATCCTTCATATAACATAGTGGGCAGTCCACTCATTATAATGCGTGCGGTTTCAAAGACTTGAAAATCGGCAAAAGGGTGGGTGCTGACATTTTTCCACTAAAAGGAGTGACTTGTATAAAGCGTTGAGACGAATATAAAGGGGTGGCCGTAAAATTTCCTGTAAACATTGAAACGTAATACTACTCCCACTTCCTTCGCCTTGCTCGCATAAATGTTCTCTCGCTTCCCTGGTCAGCTCGCTCGATTGCCAAAAACCTCACAGCACTCATGAAGCATGTTATGTATCTCATCGGGCGGGAGCTCCAATCAGCATCAGTTTTAGACTTGTTTTATTTAAAGAATCGGTGATTGGTCAATCGTTTATTATTTACTAAAAATAGCTTGTGTCTTCCCCCTATTTGTGTGAATTAAAATAGCTTTCGTAAATGATCGCACGATCGGAAACCCCCCGTCCCGATGATTTTTAGTCTGTCTAAAATGGCGGCGCCATGGGAGTTGGGATCGCGTGATTTTTGGCGAAGAAGATTCAGATTCTGATGCAGAATTTGAGGGATTTGATGCAGATGAGATTGAGAAGAAAGATAAAGAACATGATAGTGGGTCTGAAGGACTTTGATATTGGAGCTAATCATGTACCAAATTGCGTATGTGCCCAGTCATGCCATTCTGAGACCGAGCCTTGACTGGCCGAGGCCTAGCAGCCTGATTTTGACATGGATGTTGTATCATAACGCAATTTTGTTCAACGTTCATTTTCGCGTACCTCTGTGTACGAATTTGGATATCTGACCAAAAAAAAATAAATATATGATAGGCCTATAGATAATTGTCACTTTTATATACAGAGCACATGTGCAATTTATGTTACTGTTTTTACACATTACTGGTATCACAAATATTGCTTGCGAATGGTAAAAAGGGTGGGGTCGAAATTTGCGGTAAAAATGGTGTCTCGATTAAGGGTGGGGGGTCAAATCAAAAGGGTGGGGTCAAACCCCACTGGCCCCACTATGTATTATAACTCTGATAATTTACCGTGCTAAAGATCTTACCTTTTACTGGGATTAAAGTGACAGGAGGAGATTTTTTAGAGATACAAATTTCCCTTCCCGTCAAATCTTGGCACTGGATCGTTTGTAGACCACCTCCCGAGAACGTTTTCGAAGCCATATTGACAAACGGAGGTGCAAAAGAAAAACCGCAAGCCTTGTTTTTGAACTGCCTGCTGCCGTGATCGTCCCTAAACACCGTGCTTTGACTTTCTGTCGTGCACGACAGAAACTACTAGTACTGAATTATCATCTTATTACATAAAAGACGGCGTATTCGGCTTTATTCACTTTCAGGTGTGATCTAATACATTGGTAAAGAAAGCATTCCAAATATGTACAAAAAAAAAAACAGGGGTTCGAGAAAAATTGGGGGCGCTTCCCTTCGCTTCCGGTAAAATCCTCATGTCTCTTTTAATAGTCTTGTGTTACTTTATACTGTTATTTTTGTCATAATTTTACTTCATTTAGTCCAGTCTTACATTTTACTGTGATTTAGCCAGTCTTCAAAATCCGGCGAATGTTCATTATGTTGGTACAGAATAATGCCATTATAACGTAATTTCTAACTCTTCCGATTTACTGAGATTTTTAGTCTTCATTTCTGTTGTTTTTTAAATATTCAAATTTTATTAATTTTTAATCTTTGCATTTAAAGAGTAAAGAATGTGTGTTTTAACAGACTTTTCCGTAAAACAATATTAAGCTTTTTGTGTCAATTTTACAAATTTGCCTCAGATTACGGTAAACATTGTATATTTTATTAGGATTATCCGTAATTTTAAAATACAGAAGTTCAGGACATTTTGCTGCTAGAAATTTTCAGAAATTTCCGTAAATTAAAAAGTTATAATTTTTCTGTTTTATGATTTTTTTTTTTTATCATGGCGCGTAATATAAAAACCACAGAATTCAAATTTAGGAAATAATTTATCACATTGAAAGAGCTGAAGAGGCATTTCTTATTGTGTTTTAGTGACATTTTTCCGTAAAATTGATTTCCGTTATTTTACCTAAATTTTTAACAGTGTATGTATGTGTTTTATGTATAGTTGTATGCATTGTGTGGTATGTATGCCTGTATTTGTGTGTGTGTGTACGTTTATGTATGTATGTATGTATACCTACATGACAAATGACAATGAATAATGCATCCGTAGTCCGTCAGTTGAGTTGACTAATTTAAAAACAAACTATAAATTTGTAATTCGTCATTTATTTTGTCATACACTCAGCTTTTAATTTGTTATATACGAACAGTGCAAATACGGCAATTGTTGTCATTCATTTTTTGTCATGCTAAGTAATGGAAATATCTGTGATAAAAATAATTTGAAAAGCTGGTAATTGATAATTTAATGCATTTTTAGCTTTATTTATTTCTGAATGATAAAAATAATATTTGCAGTTTCATTTGTCAAATAAGACCATTTTCGTGAAAAATTAACAGTGTGGTCTTGGGGTTAAACACTGAAAGTTATATGAGATGAAATATTGACGTTTTATTCGCAAATGGAAACCACGCGTCATATTAATTCGCTTTGGTTCTCGCTATACAAACTCATGAGCTAATAAAATATCAATTCCCATTGTGCAGTTCAATAGCTTTCATTCTCCATTTATTGAGCAAAAACACACCCTGTTTTTGGTACGATTTATGATACCCAGAACACAGCATACATGGTCAGCTGCTGTTAGCATGTGTCCATCCAAGGCTATATTGAACTGAGCCCTTAGTTTCAATTTCAAGTTTATTGACATATGCCTCTGGCCCAAATCATACATATCACATAATAACAGTAAATTATACCTTACAGAGGGTGGTGAACAATAATCAATATCATTTCTATTTTAAGAGCTAAATATATAAACTTTCCACACTTGTTGAATTCCTTTTTTCTCACTTGTCAGTAATTGTTTGAATGTAAACAGATGAGCATGTCCTACCTTCGGGGATATGACCGGGTTAGGACACGGCGCAATATGACGGATATCGTCAATTTGACATTTACTTGTCATGTGTCATGATTTACTATAGGCCTACTGCATATCGTAATTCATAAAAAAGTGTGTTAATAAGGTTAATTAATTTGTTTGCAGAGTATATCTTTACTTATGTGAAAGATTTAATAAAATGTTTTAAACACATTAATTGCTTTTGTTGTTGTTCGTTGTCGCTAGTATAACCATAATAGTGAGTTCAACTTCATCGGCAGACGTCTGCCGACGCTAGCTAGCCTTTTAATTGAGCTTTTAATCTGGCGCGAAAAGCATGTTCGAAAGACTAGAGCGGCAGACGTCTATCGATGAACATATCACCCACCTTTAGCATCTCTGATTTAAAACAAGAGTGTTTGAAGAGGGTTGTGGACAATTAGCGACTACGGAATAAACTTCTGAAGTTCAACTCCGTTGCCATGGCAGCGTGGGTCTTTGTTCTAATATAGTTTAGTGCATGTCTTTTACGACTGTCGGGGAATTTCTGAGAAATAGTTTTGATGTGAGAGCAGATTGTTTTTGTCGTGGTTCGTGTTAAACATCGTGGAGAATACATAGATAAAGCAATTGGGAATGCAGGAAGAGGTTCGAGTTAGCCGAACTTCGTGTTAATTTGTTCGAGTTAACCGCAAAGGTTTGTACACAAAGTAGGCCCTATATGGTTTCAAACGGGAATGCGTGTCTAACCACTTGTTAGCGAAGTTACGGGTTAGGCGGGTTCGTGTTAACGAGTTGCTATAAGTATAACAACAGTGTTCAGTTTGTTATATCGTGTTGGCTTAAAATGACAGGAGGGGATTTTTTTAGGATATGAATTTCTCTCAACCGTTCAACTGGATCGGTTGTAGACCTACCGAGAACGTTTGGAAGGTTTATTGGACAAACAGATGCAAAAGAAAACCGCAAACCTTGTTATGAACTTGTCTGCTATCGTTCCCCATAGAAAACCATGCTTTGACTTTCTGTCGTGCACGTCAGAAACTACTAAATCATCATCTTATTACATAAAGACGTCGTATTCGGCTTATTCACTTCATGCATGATCTAATACATTGGTAAGCATCCCAAATATATAAAAAAACCTAGGTTCGAGAAAAATGGGGGCGCTTCTTTCTGGAAATCTCATGTAAGTTTGAAATATTTCTTAAACAACTCACAATCGTTATCCGTTTACGGACAGAAAATACAAAATTGTGAATTTCTTATAGATACGACCGAATTTGCACATAGGCCCTATGATTAGGTATAGGCTTACACGTGGATTTCTAAGGCTATATGGTTCAGACGATATATAAATATCTTAAGGTAGGCCGTCAAAAAAAAATAGCCGGGATACCTCAGGATCCCTCCCATCCCGAATATGCGGGATCTATTGTATTCATCCCGATCCACTTGAAACAGGTCAAACTCAGTGCCCCAAACCTTGTGCAAGCACTGGTAATTGCCATAAAAAGTTGAGCAAACAAGGCAATAGTGACGGGATACTTCAGGATCCCGTACCACTCTGCACGTAATCAAGTGATTAACATAACTGTTTTAACTTATACAACAAGACACGAGTGAACATGTGAAGGGATACAGACCGTTGCATCAGGATGCTTCAAGATACCGACCATCGTAAACTGGTGGTTTTCAAAAAGTGTGAGTCCAAAGTCGGCTACATCGTTTTCGGTAATTGAGGCCTATACTTTTTTTTTTTGTACGTCACGCTACTATATTGGTCTCTGCATAAAACTTAATTCACTTTTTATTTGTCACTTTTAGGCTTATAGAGAGTAGAATATACGCGTGTTTCCTCATATTGTCGCCTTCAATAAGTCCGTTATGTCTTATTACCGTTTACAGCATGGCTAAAAATATTATTTAAGAAAATCCTTATCCCGCCTTGCTTCTGTTTGCAATATATCGGTCGTTTTTAATATTCATTTTAGCCGGTATACAAGTAGTTAATTTGCTAATTTGCTAATTACCGAACTTATTTCGGCAACCATTCATGTTTCAACATAGTACTTTCAGTCCTACCGTCTGTCGAAATGTTTTCACAATGACATCATACGTCAATGGTTCGTTCAATGTATTTTTATATAATATTTAATAGAGTACTTCTCAGGATAGTGTTATCAGAGCTCACGCAAACTAACGCGTGAGTTTGGCGTAAGGTTTCTCGTTAGTGATTCTAGAAAGTCAAGTCTCCAACGCACAAATTTTACCAGGACTTTCCCGTACTAACGCGTTTGATGGCCGTTAATGGCGTGACATAATCTTAAACCGATAATATTCTTCCTAATCAATTACCGTTCCCTTGATTTGGAATTTAAAAACCACAGTAGCAGAAATGGGCCTCCGTTATACCATTTTAAAAAGCCGTATTGTGCCGGACGAGGACCAAAGTGCAAATGCGAAAATCCTGCCTGCTGTAGCGATAACGGGCGATACAACTGCTAATCTTTTTATTTCTACCCTAATATTTTATTAACCCTTTCACTGAGTTAATATAATTGGATTGACAACATCAATTTATCAAAAAAGTTATATACGAAATATTTTATTTAATTAGTGGTATCTCGAGCTCTCTTTGGAGAGTACACGGGAAAGGACTAACCACCCCCAATCTCAAAATAAAACATGTTGGAAATAGCAAATTTTTGGAAAATAAAATAATTAGAGAGTTAAATACATGTTTACAAATACCGGTATTTCATTAATTACTACATTATGCGGAAGGTGAAGAAAGAAAGAAAAAACCTACTTTGAAGAAGATTTGAACCTCAGTAACATTTTTTCTTGAAGAATGGGAGTCCTAGGAATATCCAGTGGGCCACGATTTTTTTTTATTTGTATTTGTTTTTTTATAATGACGTAAGTTTTACTTGACAAACTTTAAAAAAATAATCTAAAACACGCGAGATTTTCCGTTCTTTTCAATACAACTTTAGTTCTCATGTAAAACACTTATTTAGTTATCATCACCAATTTCTAAGGACAAATAACGATAAATGTAAGGATTTAATTAGAAGCTGCAGCCTGCGAATACGTCCACGGGACGAAAGCCTCCGAATCATACTCACACGTGTTAACCCTACCAAAATTCCCATTGTTAAGTAATTCTATTGGGTCACACAAATTGTTCAAATTTGCAATCAATACAGCTCAAGATGGCGAATTAAATCTACCGTCTTCGATTGACTATGATTGAAATGAATGTGCTAGCATAAAGACGAAAAATGATAATACCATCTGTTCTGTAAAGGTACTTTTATGATGATCAATTTGTTGAAATATCACACATGCTCAGCCGGGGTCTCAGTGATAATAATTAATGAGTTACATGTAGTACATGATTAGCACCGGTTACTTGGGGTGGTGGGATGTTTGTGTAGAATAGCTACAGAATTACAAACAGATTTTAGGGGGATTTTTATGCGAAATGTGGAAATCACAATGTCATTTCCCCAATCTACCGTGGATGTTTTAAAACATGCATGTAATTAAATGTTTTTATTGTTAATTTATAATGCGTGGATGGTTTTACTTAGTCCGCAGGATCCTCTCAATTGGCATTAGGGTCAGTTAATTAAAAGGGAGGGGCGGGACATTTCCATATCGATACGACAAACTTGGTGTAAAACCAGGCATGGAAAAACAGGGCCAAAAGTGCACCGATCAACATTGTAAAATAAATTCTTGTAAACAATTCATAACTTTCAACTTTTTAGGTATAATCATCTCAGCTTTCAATCTTATGTTCGCTTTCTTGTCTCTCCTTTCTTCGTGTGATGACCTAATTAAAATTCATTACAGGACTCCCTCACCAGCTGCGTTTCCCAATTCCTGTTGATACATGTGAACTAGTTTCGTGTCAGATGGGCAGTTCTGAAGGAATTTTATCAGTTTTGTCAGTGGCCTATAAAGTCAACTAAGTAAAAAATTGTACCTAATCGGCCTCTGTTTCGTAGTAAATATTAATCGCAGATATTTTCGGTACAAAATCTTCAATCAGAATGTTAAAAATGATGCGAAAGTAGTTGGTGACGCAGTGGAAATTTTGCCTGGCGGGTTTCCAAAGTTTGTTAATTACATATACGTCACGAGGGAGGATTCTCATAACATGATTTAAATTACGTTCATAAGGAGTCCCCGACGAAGTATAGGAGATCGCATACAAGGAAACTTCTACCCGTGTTTCTTGAAATCCGCATAATAACAAACCTCGTTTATAAAAAATAGTAAAACTATGACAACCAAAATCGCCTGGAATCACAAGATCTCTTTACTTGTTCACATTTCTTCCTAATCATAATAGGGCGGAATGTACAGATAGCACCCCTCCGGTCCCATTTTAATCAAATTAGAGCTCTAAAGTCTGCTAACGCACCACAAAACAAGGCGGTTAAAAATCAAAGAAAGGAAAACATCATTTTACTTCGGGCGGTCAAACTAATACGCTATTTGTTACAATAGTTTGTTATTACTTAAAATAATATTAATGCTAGGCCAAACAAACCCTTAGGTTGTGTATTATTGTAGCGATAATACAAAAAAAAAAACAAGACAATTGACAAAATAAAAGTATCAGGGATTCCGTTCCATTTCGATTACTCCCTTTCTAAAATGGTGGTGTGTGGGGTTTGGAACGGAATTATGCATGGGGGAAGGAAAACCCTTAATTCTGATAAACATGTTGCGCTCTGATGTCAATTTGCAGAGTTGTGAGTGAAGCAGGTTTATAACGTCAAGTCTATTGACAAATAAAAAAAGGGCGGGGCCAAGAAGGTCGACAGAAGACTGACAGAGTGAACGGCACTGGGGTGAAGTTGAACTTAACTAGTGCCACCCATACACACAAGAAGTACAAAGCCGAAATGAATTTCGGATTTTATACACCAATCCCAACAAACGGCATATCATTTATTTTCAGGCGGTGTTTGCATAATTGGCCCCATATTTTAAGTGTTTAATTTTATTTGCGATTTCCAATGATGCTCTTGTGAGTCAGATGATTTGAATATTGTTAATAAAAACACTGAAAAGAACTACAACTGTGTTATTGCTGCTATATTTAAACATTAAAAATATCCGGGGCGGATCCAGGAAGGATTTGAAAAACGTAAAAAGTTTTTTTTTTATTACCTGGGGGGCTGAAAGGCTGTGAAACTTGTCATAAATGGGCTGATTTTGCAAGATTTTGCAGAATTACCGGGAGGCGCGCGCACCCTCCGCCCCCTCCTAGATCCGCGCCTGAATATTATAAAAAATATTGACCTCTAAAACTATCTGTTGTTGTTTGTATAAAAAATGTAGGTCCATCTTTGTTCTCCAGCTCCTAACCTCTCTCCCCTCACCATAAATAAATATAAAAAAATATCACTACACAAAACAAACCACTTCTATGTCAAAGTCCAGCAATTTGACGCATTCTAAAATCCCCGTCGAACAAATCGCCACAGTACCTCGGGTTTACCAAGACGTCTTGCTTTAACTCGGATTTGCAAGCAGAGAAGTGGACCTAAATTGCTCAGTGTTGTTTTGTGATATCGGCTTAGCGGCTGTTAATCGCATGGATAAGTTGTCAAAACATCAATCAAGCATATAATTGGTCGGTTTACTAATTAGATCGGGTTTACGAGCCGTCTTTGCTTTATACTGGGATTTGCCAGAGCACGTGGGACACCCTTGTTTTGTTTATTAATCGCATGGATTAAAGTTGTCCCGCAACATAACATCTTAGCATTGTGCCTGGTTTACAAACAGATATTGTATAAATTGATTACCTCGGATTTACCACTGTTTTGCGTGTATAGGCAGAGTAACCTCAGCGATATTTATAAATAACAAAACACACATAAAACCAAAAGAAGATCAGCACACTAACTAGTTCTGAGTGCTATCATTCGAAGTCGTTAATTTAAAAACACAAAACACGAAACAAATTTAATGAGGTCACCATGGATCACCTTGTCAGTCGCTGTCTTAGTTATTTTGAGAGTTCGCCATAGTAAACACACCTTTTCTAACGGACCACCACGCTTTATTTATGTTCAAACTTTGTTGATGACATGTTTACAGTATTTCGGATGCGTGTATTTTTTCAAAATATAGCAACATATTACAATTTTAGGTGGCCTATGTTGACGTGGGAAACTATATCAAATGTATGTACGACAACCGCAATTAAAAGAACGGAATTGCACGCCGGGGAAAACACACCATTTGAGCGATTAACAGTTCGGTAATCACGGTTCCTGCAGGTTGAGAAGAAAATAAAATTATCTGAAGTTTAGAAGGACGGCATACTCGTGGTGCGACTACCGGAAAAAGTGTCGATAAAAAATTTCGTTTCTTGGACAAAATCTAAACTCACTTTCACTACAACACCATGCACACGGAGTATACGTTGAATATTCAAAATTTCCGAAGATAGACCATGCTGGATTTTATATAAAGGCCTCTAACAAGGAACAGTTTTCATGAAGTTGAGTTGTTTCAAATATACTTACAAAGTGAATTGGTCTCTGAGTGGTATCACAACGCACTCGGGTGAAATTTCCGGATTTTTTACATGCCGCGGTGACGCTCAAAATGTCGCACTTAATGGCCACCTACCCTTTTTGACAAAAGTTTCAGCGAGGACAAGTGTGATTTCCAATTGATTTCACTTCTTTTCTTCACCTGTTTTGTTTGTTTGGTTGAACCCTGTTATTCGGCGCTCTTGCTAGAGTCCAATAGTAAAATTATTTATTGAAAGAAGAAACATAACTAATTACTTTACAGACTGGCACCTGTAGAAGGGACTGTGGTTACTTACCTGATATCGCCGCCAATAGCAAACCATTGAGTCGAGAACTCCCCGGAAAATGTCGGTCAAAACATGGCAGTGTGCTCCTCGAGGGTGTTAAACGCCCTTACCGCAGGACCCGGGGACGCACTCCGATCGACCCCCGAGATATACAGGGTGGTCGTATGCTTGTGTGGTACTGGTCCCAGTGTCATTCAACAACGCGCCCGCATTGGTCACGGTCCAGTTGACGATATAGCCCTGTCTGTTGCTCGAACTTCTCTCAAAAACAAACAATGATAACAACAATATATAATTTATATGAAAATTAGGACATAAAAGTCATTGAGATTGAGGATACCATAAGAATCGAAATGGTGTGTGAATTATAGCACCCCTGATAAGGTACAAGTGTCTGTTATTAAAGTAATTAATAATAGACAAAAAATATTCTGTATTTACCTAAATAAAAATACGGGAACATAAAATTGGGGGCTAAAACCTTAAAGGCAAACATATATAAAAACGAAAAACAGAATGATGAACAAAATCACTCACATCAAACGAACTAGGCAAGAAACAAAAGGTGCAGATGGACAGACAGGACCATACGAAACAAAACATTTGACAGCTGTTATAGTTCTTAAGCTGAATTGAACGTATGATCGATGATGATGATTTGATTTGACGAAGTTGAAATATAAAGCGGACAGTTTCACAAGAGGTGTTTGCATAGTTAAATTAATAACACCAATGTACGTTATACAATTTTTTAATAACTTTATTCATTATACCCAATCAATAAACACTTTTCGAATCATACATTTCATGCATATTTTCTACATTTAAGAAATAGGTGTGCGGCTTATAAGATGGTGGAGGTCCTTCATACATACCAATTAAATTGGTAATTAACAATTTTGATGAGCATTATGAGGCGTTCCAGGAAAAAAGGTTAGTGAATCATTGAGAGGAAGGGGGAGCGGGGGGAAAGGAGGGAGGGAAATGGAAAAGGGGAAAGAGACAGAAAAATGAAACTATAACAGTTGCGAAACCACCGGTCGGGTTTTTTTTGCGGTAGTCCTCCCTTCTTTTAGTATTTCTTTTGGAAGTTCCTCTGATTCGATCGCATGTGAGCATGTAACATCCAATTCATAGCATATGAATTATGCGCCATTAATTTTGCCCCAAAAATGATTTAGCAAGAAGCAGGTATATCCCCCTTCTTCCCTGAAAAGTATAAAGTGTATATTCGGCTTAAATGGGCATGACAGGGAAATGTTTAAAAACAAGAAAACTCGAAAAAAAATTCCAATTAAAATTAGATTTTATTATAGACTCGGGATATTTTCCTTGATTCTGCAAGAATTTATTCCTAAATGACCCGAAGTCCAGATACTGGAGGCATACGCCTACCAAGATGAAAAAAGCAACAGATTTTCCGATAGCCTAGAAATGACACTGCGAGCATCTGTATAATGCCACTCGACTCGGCCAAACGCGAATACAATTGAGTAAATTACTTGGTACCATCACTGCGGGTTCTTTGGCACATACAACTCACTAAACCCATGACTCCGATAGTGATTTTGGTTCCCAATAGCACGTAGGTTTTCTTTAGAATCCGGTGACCCCTCGGGTCCAAACATAGCATATGATTACTGTTGGTTGGGAGGGAACTGGGCGCTTCTTGTCACGCAAAATCGGGCTCGGTTGGTATAGAGCCAAACGAACATTGAGATAATCGGCATTCATTGCGATTTGTCATTTTACGTCGGGTTGTATTCATCTTCGACCAAATTGGTGGTTATAGAGGTAATACCTTTTCAAAATATAATCGTGAAGCTGCCTATTGTCAAGTTGCTGTCATGAAACCTTCAAGTTGCCATTTCCAGTTGTGTTAGAACCTCAACTGTCAGTAGAGAAAAACAAATTCATTTGATAGACATGTTATCACAATTGTACAACGGGGCAATTTGTTTGCCCCCCTCCCCCCCCAACTAAATAAAAAAAAACTAGAACTACTAGCTAGCAGCAGTGTTCCATATGAAGGCCTAATCCATGTAATTCAATCATCTCTGCAAGAAATCTCAGGTTTGTATTTCTGTCCATCTAGAAATTACAGTACAGTGACCTATGGGACACAGTGATACTAAGCCAATTGCTGGGTTGAATATTCTGGGGGGGACAACGGTTCTCTAAAGGACGGTCTAGACAAACCCATAAATAAAAATTGGTTGCTAGAATTGTAATAATGCATCTTTTAAATCCATGTTGAAACAAACATTTGGGTCATCTCCAATCATTAAATGACGTGTCATTCATTTTTTAAGTAAGGCCCAATTGCATCATGCTTTCCATTCATAAAGCTGACTTGACATCGCTTTCAAAGATGCAGTGTTTTATTTTGATGCTGAAAAAGGTCCATCCAGTCATGTCATCTTTTGAGTTTCAAGAATGAATTATCACTGATGCCAAATTGAACATTTTTATTCAAAAGTTTTAGTCTGACTCTTGTCAAAGCAATGTCCTAATATGAGTCGTTTGTTGGCCCACAGATGTCAAGTGACTTGTTAGGTATCATCTATTTGACGTCTTCAGCCCCGAAAGCCAAGACATTACGATTGCAATCAGCTGACCGATTAGTTGTTTTAGGTCAATGGTCTGTGCCAGAGAGAGGGCGAGAGCGGCGCTGCAAGGGCATTAACGGCGGCATTGCCAAGCAGCAGTCCTCATGTTTATGAGCTAACTAAATCAGATTTAACCTTTGAAAAGTAACGCACTTGGGAAGTTGAAATGAGCCACACAGACAACATGCTGGCACATGTGATACAATCTCCAAAGATCATGAACGGCTTAGTCGCGCCGTGGCAGCAAACATTTCATAGTGAAAAGCCATGAGGTATTGATTGTGATCTGCTAGCATGTACAAACTTCTGCGGGGTGGCATCAGGGCCTTGATCATTTCCTCTATGTAATTGTGGCTACATGAGCTTTGTTAAACGTAGAATGGATAACATTCTAGGGACTCCGTTGCATTTGCTTTTTTATGGGGGAGGGAAATTTATCATTGTACGTCTGTGAAAGGCGATCAATTAAACGTTAGAACTTGTCAGGCTGCGTTAATTGAGAGCGACAAAGTTATATAAACCTATGCAGAATCTATAATCACCACCTGTCCATGCACTGTTAAACTTGATAAAGGTATTGAAATAAGCAATGAAGCAATAATCAAGGCAGAGAAAATTTGCTATAGTACATCTTTTTTAATACATTGCAAGATGATTTTTTAGAGGAGGAAGCCGATTAGCCATTTAACAATGTTTAGAACAGCCAATTGAAATAAAAAATAATTGAAAAAAAATTACACAAAAATTAAAGTCATGCCTTATTTGTAGGACTATCTGTGTATAGTACATAGGATGTTATTTTTTTTAAATGGGAGAAAATGCTGTGAACATGTACACACATATTATAGTTAATTTTGCAAAATGTAATGGTATTAAAGTATAAGGACAGACCGCACGGAGAGAAAATTCACGCAATGGTGTTTCGGGTTGTTGGTCTCACGCATCGTTGTGGTCCATTAGTCATAGCAAATGATTTCGGATGTTAATGCATTATAAAGCACAGTTGCAAAATCATTGACAATAATAGCCAATGCCTTAGGTAATGTATAGTCCACCCAATATTGGACAAAATGGCTTTTAAAAAAATTTGCTGTATAGTTTCAATCCGTTCAGGTGACAGCTGCCAAGCATTTTTCCTCGCTTTCAAGAACCACTTATTGGGACCTTTATCATACCGAATGCACAATCCGGCTGATCATAGTGTTTTCTATGTCCCAGTGAAGAAGCTTATTAAAGGAATATAAAAGTGCTTGCATTGAGACCCGAGTCGCTATCCACGCAAAAAGGTTAATGCTGTGGCGACGAACTGGCCAAGAGAAAGGATGTGGGGAGAAAGATTCCATTTTGAAACGGGTGAGGGATGATGCCCGTGCAGATCTGCTACATTAGGCAAACATCTGCAGATCTCGATGCATGAGGGAAAGAATTGGATGAGATAGCGCCAGTTGTTGCATTTATCTGGTCGCATCATGCATCTTTGAAGCGTTTCCATGGAAACAGTAATTCAGGGATGGTTTTCTCTATCTGTTGAGTTTAACTTAGCCAAGAGAGCACGGGGCCAGCTACAGCCGTATGTGTTATTTTTATAGCTTTTATAGTTTGCCTTGGGTTCTTTTGGTGCTAGGTAAGTACGGCTCCATATTTTAAATCCTGATTCATAATCGGGGTATGATAATTGATCTTTTCCTGAACGAGCCGGCATTCAAATTTCATCCGCAAACTTTCAGGGCCAAAGAATCTGATGACAGGAGACGTGCCATTTTGACATTTACGATAATTACAACTCGGCAAAAAAAAGCATGCGTCTGATTTGTTTTGAACTTTACGAGGCCACAGTAAAGTTGCCGAAAGGTTGGAAGGTTATCTCCCTGTATTTCCAACAGTAGGTAATGCATGAAGCGCCAGTAGTAAGCTGACCTTTCAATGCCATTTTTTTTTGTCCCTTCTGGGCAGTTATTTATAGGGTTGTTACGCTCAAGGTCGAGAATATAAGCAGTTTCGATGTGAAGGGTGCTGATCCATCTGAAATACAGTCAAAGGTCTGTGGTCTCTATCTGCACGGGGTAAGCGATGCTCACACCAACGTTCCTCTTCTTTGAACAGATCCGCTAATGTAGTGAGACTATAAGTGTGGTGTTGTTTCAAGCACTGCACATGACTCGATGTGGGTTTATAATAATGAGGCGTTTACTGCTCGTTGAGAAGAAAAGTTTAAAAAAAAATGGAGTGATGTGACTTTTTTGGGACTGCTCCCTCTTGAAGTTGGTGTGGCGATTGCATGACATGTTTGTGGGATACTTGCCGTTTAATCCAGTTGATGATCCATTCTATAGCTGGCAGGGGCGGGACCCTACAAATTTTTCAGAAGCATTCAAAATACCCCTCCTTTAACTGGTTATGATCAGCATTTTGAAATTATATATCACAGAATGGTGCCATCAGTAGCTTTTGATAAAAGATTAGATGGTTGCGGTTGTTGTTGGCATTTTACAGGCCAATTTTAAACATATAGAGATGGTGTGTGTCGAGGTTGGAATGTTTCCTCAAGCATATCACCCCAAAAGATGAGTCAAATAGGTATCAATGTTACCGAGAAAAAATAGGTAGGACTTACATTGGGGGGAATGGCAGCAGCTTTTATGAATTTGTAGGTCACAATTGCGTTTTATTTTCTGACAAACAAAGAATACTATAGAATGGCTTATTTGATTTGGGTTATGTACACCATAAATCAGAGATGGTCATGTGTTCATACTTTGTATATTTTTATCGGATTCATCCAATTTCAAAAAGAGCGCTATGCCAACACGAGCGTTTGTTGCCTTGATTTTGGCAAAAAACAATCATACACATGAAAATGTGATTGAATGGTCATCCAATTCTGAAACACTCAGTGACTAATTTAGATAAGATGCCCCATAAACATATTAAAATTTATTTGATGCAAGCCTTTTGAAACAGGAATTCTCTCTTTATTTCTTAACGGTGACGTAATAAGCGACTCAACTTATATAGCCTGGATAGGGATTCCTGCTACATTTTCACCTAATGTTCATTGATATCGCTTGAGAAATTTGGTAGCCATTTTGTCTCGTGTATACCATCAAAGGCGAGAGGTATTACCAAGCCTGTTTCTAGGTCAGTTCACCGGGGTTTCTTTTGCCGCTAGATCCGAGCCCCGGGCAGTTCAATAACTTTGTTCGTTTCCTCCCCAGTAATTAAATAAAACAAAAAGCTTAGCTGAATTAGCGACATGTATCTGTTATAAATGGAAATGAGATCGTTTGCACCCCCACGAGTGTCAACAGATTTAAATAAGGTAAGAGTGTTGTGAACACAACGCACGTCGTAGTATTAACGATGTTAACAGTTTGCGTTAATCCATAGCTATTAAATGAATCCATGTAACTTTGTTTCTCAGCATTTAGTGATGATTGAACAAAATATAGTTAAAAAGTCAAACTTAAAACATAAATTATTTTGGAAGTTGTTTTTAAAAAAGGTTTTAACCTCCTGAATATTAGTATTTAAGTAACCTCAAAGTATATAATTAAATTCTTTTTATTTTTTTTATTTTTTTTATTTTTTTTATTTTTTGAGTTTTTAACAAATTTGGTTAAGAGGGCACCCTTCAATATTTTGTTTGTCCATGTTGCGCTGGCATTGATATTTGTCCAGGGGGACATCCTAACATATAGTTTGGGTTATATATAAGGCCTATGTCTAAGCTAGCACAAGCTAACGATCGGACGTAATTGCAGACAAACAATCAGCCTGCGCCTTAAATAGTCACAGATGAGTTGTCATATCAGGTCCTTAGAAAATCACTTTAAGTCTGTGAGATAGTTTGTACGGCAGTAGTCTGGTACGTGCGTTTGAAACAAGGGTTAAGAAGGGCATGAGGTGTATAGCTATATCAGCAAGGTTTGTCTCGCTTGCAGCCTCCTTTGTGCCCAGGGCTTAAGAAGGGATTTCTAACCATTTTAATGGGTCTTAGAACCTAATGCAGTGAGAAACCTCTGATCCCACCGGAAACTGTTTGCTTTATCAGGAGTAATTATGCGCTGGTTCTTTGGAGCCTGTACAACGCCACATGTTTTGGGAAACATGTATTCGTCGGTTTAAGACTTAAAGGGCAGAGCTGGAACGAAAACGAAATCAAAGGTGAAAGGATAAAATAGTGCATTGCTCCTGTTCACTTAAAAGGGAAATGGTTACCCCTTTGGAGCATCACGTGGAGATCTGAGAGAAATGTTATATTAGGTGTTTTAGTCTCAGGTGAGACCTACTGACTTTCCATACATGCGATGCTCACCCACAAATGATGGCAACACATATTTTTTTCCCATTTGTGAAAAATGATTAAACAGTAGGTATTTAATTTAAAATTCCCCACACAATGCCCAAGACTAATACAGCAAAGGCAGCTAAACTACATAATGACCATACACTCGTGAGTGGGTGCATCTCGATATTAGGAGCCCTCATTCCACAACTCTTAATAGTGAAAAGGAAAGATGTACTAGTGATAACGGCCCCTTTTAGGAACAATTGGGTTTAAGTTCCGTACCACTAATAGCATTTAAGTACACCTCAAAGTATATAATTAAATTCTTTTTGTAGTATGAAATCTCTGGAAGCATGTGAACCTAAATAAGTTTTTAAACAAATTTTGTTAAGGAAGGGGCACCTTCAATTATTTTTGTTTTGTCCATGTTGCGATGGCATGATATGTTGTCAGGACATCCTAAATATAGTTTTTGGGTTATATTTAGCCATACTGGCTAAGCTAGCACAAGCTAACGATCGACGTAATTGCAGACAAAATCAGCCTAGCCATAAATAGTACACAGATTGTATTTGTCATATCAGTTCATTAGAAATCACTTTAAGTTCTGTGAGATAGTTTGTACGGCAGTAGTCTGGTTACGTGCTTTGTGAAACAAGGGTTAATGAATGGCATGAGGTGTATTATGACTATATCAGAGGTCTGTCTCATCATTGCCAGCCTCCTTGTGCCTAGGCTTAAGCTAGGGATTTACTAAACACATTCTAATAGCATAAACAAATGCAGTGAGAAACCTCTAGATGTCCCAACGGACAACTGTGTTGTCTTTATCCAGGAGTAATTATGCGCTGGTTCTTTGGAGCATGTACAACGGCACATGTTTTGGGAAACTGTACTTCGTACGGTTCTAAGCATTACAGGGCAGCGTGGAACGAAATCAAAGTTGAACGGATAAAATAGTGCATTTGCTCCTGTTCACTTAACAGGGAAATTGTTACCCTTTGGATGCATCACGTGAGATCTGAGACTAATGTTATATTAGGTGTTTTAGTCTCAGGTGAGACCTACTGACTTTACATACATGCTTTGCTCACCCACACATGCATGCACACAAATATTTTTTTCCCATTTTGTGAAATGATTAAACATTTATGTATTCTTCTAATTTAAAATTCCACACACCATGCCCAAGGCTAATACAGCAAAGGCAGCTAACTGTACATAATGACCATACACTCTTGAGTGGGGGCATCTCGCTATTAGGAGCACCCACTTAATAGTTAGAAAAGAAAGATGTACTAGTGATAAAGGCCCCTGTTATGAAATTGTGTTTAGGTTTCAGTAACACTAATAGCATTTTATAACCAGCATTTACCCTTAAAAAAGATTGTAGTTTTGATAGCTTGTAATGGCCATGATGGACATTAGCGGTCAAGTAATATAGCTTCAGTTAATAATCTGTTTGTGTCCAACCACTACAATGTTATTAGGCGACTTCTTTCCCCCTGTTTTTAGCCATCACTTGGCTCCACTATCACCCACACCAGAGGGTGTTTTGAATCAATCCCATAATGCATTGCAATGTACTAAACACATGTCAGTATTAAGGATAAAATGTGTTCCAAAGGTGTAAGAACTACAAGATATTTCATGATCATGTGAAAAATTCCCTAAGTACTAACACTTTGTGGGCTAAAGTGAACCTAAAAGTCAGGGTTTTTATGTGTTAAGAATAGGATTTTTGTGGGATCACATGACCCTATTGAGGTGAAATTTCCCAAAACTGGTGCATTGTGGGATTGACTCAATACACCCTATGCACCCACACTTACCTGTGCATAAAAATATACAGGCTTAAATCAGCTGTTTCCTTTGCAATTATATTGCCTTTGTGCTTCTCAGACCTTCTGATATGTCTTGAAGCCATTTATTTGACCTGCAAAATTATCAAGATGGTGTTGAAGTAGTGGTGGAATCACACTATGGTGGATTTTAGCCGGAAGTAGATTTTGATATACAGTAGGTTGTGTGTGTGTGTGTGCGCCCTTGAATTAGCTTGAAATTTTCCTTGGATCGTCCGGTCGAAAAAAAAATGACGGGGATTCCAATGGTTTGTTTTATGGGGCTTAATTATTGTGCAAAACAACATATTTGCGGCAATGTGGTATTAACAGGAATGGTTAAGACAGGAAGCATGTTTTTATTTCCCAGACATAGTTAATGTTCAAAATAGGGCATCTTCTTTTCTGTACTATTACAGAATGTCAGTGACATAATGTGAACTTGGTACTAATTATATTGCTGTTATATTCACAAGTTGTGCTGTTTTTCACCTATTTCATACATGATCTTTTTGCTGCATGAATAAGGAGTGCTGCAGTTGGCCAGATTATTGACCACAGCCAGATACGTATTTAGATAGATTTACAGGGCATAGAATAATCACAGACGTGGGTCTCGTGAACATTTTGAATGCGTAAACACAGCGTGGCTGTGCAGTGTTTCTATCGGAAGTAGTCAGTCGATGCATATGCCGATGGACTGTCACAGGTATGCCTCATTGAATACGAAATGTATAGAGGTAATTGAATGAGAGAATTCATTGCAGTGCCACCCGTTCACTGTGCCTGTAACGTACTTGGCCATAGTGAATCCAATTTTCGGACAATAAGCAATCATTTACATGATTTACGGTAGGGAGATTTGAGGATTTATGGTGATTAGTCGGGGTTTTGTGATCTTTGCATTTTGGATATCTAAATGTTGCACAATCACTGGGCATGTGTGAGTTTGAGGACATCTTTTTGTGGTTTGGTGCTTAATTTGATGGTCAATTCTACAGTACATTGGAGAGTTTCAATAAATTTGGAAATGGGGAGGGGTAATCTTTTTTTTCATTGTCTTTTTTGTGATATGAAATGAGCAAGCATATGCCTTTTTGACTATAGATCCATTCCATTGGCCCATTCCTTGGGATGCCATCATCCACATGTGCGGTAAGGATGCCTTGTAGCACTGTGTCTCTCCACTCCTGGTTTATTAACGTTATAGGTGTGATGATATAGCAGGTGATGTTCTAAATCAAACAAAACTATGACTTCATTGGAGTGGTGATCGGGCAAAGTGAATTTACCCACAAGTGTACTTACGGTCAATTTCTGAAGCTGCTTTCAGTTTGATTTGAGGTGTCATGTCAAAAAGCTAGCAAGAACAAGGAGGGGAGGAGGAAAAAATCTCAGCTTACTGCGGAATATGAAGTCAATGACTTGGAGCTTTTTTTTGAAGTGGATGTAAAATTAATGTAGAATTTACACAGCCACAGCTCTGTGAATATTTTATAATTGATTTGATGTTTTTCACACCCATCACACATTAAACATGAAAATAATGTTTTGGACAAAGAATCCTCTTTGCATTACAAGAGGAGTACCATGATATTTCCGTGGCATAGTGGCATTCGAATTTTTGCATTTGAATGCGAGTAATCCCCAAATGATGAGCACTGATGGGTAGCCAAACAGCTCTTTCACTGACCAATTCACTCGAGTTACAAGTTGTCAAATAAATGGCTATTATTATGGCCCTGGCCTCTGATCGAGCCATCGTTCTTAAGTAGATGCCCTAGACGTATTTTGCGTTTCCCTCAAGAACGCTTTGCTAGATTTTCAAAACAAGTAGTCTGACCTCCTTGTATCATTGTTCATCCGGTGCCATTCAAGCTTTTTTTGTACGTACTCTTTCCGTCAGATTGATTTTTTTTATACAGCCAGGAGAAATATTTCCAATCTGCCGTCATTTTTCTTACTGTGTAGTTCCAGTTGCCTTCATATTAACTGATATCAACTGCGTGGAGTACATAGCTGTAGAATTACAGGAATTACATGATATTACATAATAACTGGGTGTAACCCTATGTGTGTGAGGAAAGAGGTGGATTGTGCATAGAGATCCAATCCTTTCCCTCGATTGTGAGCGACATAATGAATTTGTACCCTGACAGGCTGTAGTCTGTCTTTGAACTTGAAATGCAATGGGAATTAAATCTGATGAATACAGAAGATGCGATGAACCAGTGCACATGTGCAAGTGTAATTATTCCGTACTTCATTTAATGGAATGACTGTTGACTGAAATGTGTTCTTTGATGCATGAATTTTGTAGTGTTATTTTTAGGTTGTGTGTTAGAGAGCCCTTTTGCTGTTGTTGCAGGTTTCATTGTACTCACGTACACGTGTTGTGTCACACTTTACTCCACTTCTATTTTTTAATGGCAAAGACAAGTCCTGGTTCATATGCAGTAATGTTGCTTTAATAACTTGGTGTAGAAGGTTGAGGTTAAGGCATTAAACTACATTGCATGTAAACTGTGTATGGTAAAAATATAGATAGCTGTGGTTGTAACAAAGTAGTTCTATATAGTACAGAGCACATTCAGTTCAAAGGTCATGAATGGGGTAATCTTGTTCTTGTTTTCAGGATGTTTGTTTATCTATTGACAACCCTATTTGAGACCACTGTCCTTATTTCTCTTTCTCCTTGCGTGCTCGGGGTACGTAATGGGCCCGCTATATTCCCTGCATGTTGTAAGAGGCGACTAACAAGGACGACTCGTTTTAATGGAGCTTGTATTGAATTCTGTAGTTCCATCATGTGAGGTGTTGTACGGTTACTTTGAATTGTCTTTGCACGACCAAAAATTTGGTTACAACTATACTTGATACATGATTTTTTAACTTAGATTTGCACCAATCCTCAGTTTTTATTATTTTTAGGAATGTTCCTGGGTGTTTGCCACCAAACTGTTAGAGTAGACAGGAAGTTGAAGTTTGGTTGAACAAAGGATAATTGTCTTAGTACAATCTAAAATTGTCCATACTTATTAGACTCATGGAATTTCTTCGTGTGTCTTCTGTACCGTACTGACCCGTGTATATTCCCACCCTTTTTGAAAAGCTAAAAATACATGAATGTAAGGGTTGGGATAGTCTGAGTCGAAATGTTCTTGTTTGTGGAACAGTCAATAGACACAACAATGTCCTGCAAAATGTCTGTACGTAACTACTGCGGTCATTTTAATCATATTTAATTACTCCGCAAACACATACAACCTGTCAGACTTCAGATTTGAACTGTTTTTAAAAAATAAATCAGTTTTCCATTTCAATCTTGTTTGATATAACTAGCCATTTATTATTTCAGCTAATGTGCCGTTATTATTTGTTTTACCAAAAGAAAACCAAAATAGTCACGAACTTGAACCCCAATTTGCCATCTACATGGTGCACCATATTTGATTTGGCGATGTGACCTCCCAACCGACGTATTTTTTATTCATAGTATTGTGAATATATCAGACGAATGAAACATCTGTGAAACCTCTTTGAAATATTGGGAATTTTTAACTTTAAATACTGTATGGTTACAAACCAAAGACACTAAAAAAAGTGGCTTAAGCTTTTGTACTAACATGCTAATCTCCTAATCACATTATTTGACAGATATTGTTATGGTTGCAAATGCGTGATCACTAACAATAAGATTGGTTAATTCGTAGAATTAACTAACAGATTTTTTTGTTTTGGGCAGAGTAATTTGTTATTGGTTGAAAAAGTTCAATAGACAAAAACAATGTCTGCAAATGTCTGGTACGGAACTACTGGTCATTTAATCAGATTATTTTAGAGAGTCCTCACAAAGGGTACGTCATACAACTGCACCTTCATTTAAATGCTGCAATAAATTTTTGGAACAGGACCACGGCCAAATTGTTTTTTTTTTTAAATTTTTGGATAACACTTTACCTGCATTGCCTGCCATGGCTTTTTTTTTGTTACCTGTGGGGCAATCAAATCGGGAAGCAGTGGCTCAGCAGATAAATGTATTATTGTGTGGTCACTTCTTTTTTCTTACTCCTGACTGACGTACATTGTTTCAAAAATTAAGTTTCAAAATTAGTTTAGTGCTAGTTGGGGGGGTCACCGTGGGCCCCATCAGCTGAGAAACTGATGCTTAGATTTTTTTGCGGCAATATTACTCCTTACTTAACCCCATTACTGACAACCTAAAACCTATTTCTTTGAGGGTTAAGTGGCAAAAAGGTCAGTTCTATACCAAATATCATGAAATTTATAGTGCACTGTTCTCAATTATGGATTGGGGGGGGTGCGCAGGCTCCCTCTAAGGGCTTGGCCACTGTGTATTAATCGATTGGATTGTGGTTTAAATTCCAGCGATTTGCCCCAACACTTTAACTACATACCATGACATGCACCAGTTTGTTGGGAAGATTTGATTTATGTGTACTAGGAAAATTGAATTTCTGCCAAATATGTATTTTGTTAAATTGGCTGTTAGTTTTCAGTAGAATGTCCAAGATTTCACCGCTTTTTGGATAAATAAAATCACAGGGCAGCCATGTTAATTCTGTAATTTGAGTTTTGGTAATTTAAGAGGCAAAAATGTATATTTTTCGTTCTGGAACCAAAAATCCAGACTCAACATGTTTTTTCTATGTAGACAAGCCTATGTGGTTTGTCCTAGACATTATTTTATTCTGGGATTTACCAGTTTGGCAATGCAAGCCAAAAAAAAAAAAAAAAAAAAAAAAAAAAAAAAAATGTCGTCTTTGCCTATTTTTTGCTGAGTTTCAAGTTGAATATCAGAAACAACACCAATTGGATAAGAGTGATTGCTCACTTACTGATTGGTTTACTTAATCCTGTAGTCATACCCCTTTTTTGAGACGGGTGTCGAATTTAGTTTAAAACGTATGTAAATGCATTTACTACTGTTTAATTTCTATTGGTCCATGCAAGTTGGCCTATTGTTTAGTCCAATTTCTAGAGAAAGATGCAGCTTCTTACAGAACAGGTAGCACATAGTAATTACTAATAACCTTTCAAAATGAATAGAGCTCAACAAATTTACAAGAGCTAACCCTATTTCCAGTCATTAGTAACAAACATGTTTTGTAAGAGAATTATTGACGACTTCTGCTTTTGCAAATATAATTGAGTGTGTTGTCATTATTTTTGCTATAATTGATGTACGATGCTCATGTAAATGTACTTTCATTTTGCAGTGGGTCAAAACTCAGCAGTAGTTCTACTAATCTGAATACATAGTGGTGACCTGACCTTTAGGGAAAAGGACCATGACTAAAGGTGGAACATGGGTTTTGTCTGAAAATACAGTGGCTCACATTTTGGGTGTATCTCTTCTTTTTTTAGGTTTATGAGTTCAGGTCATGCAGCGCTGAAAAAAGTGGCCAAATGCATGAAAACAACAAATCCTACCTTTATAAACTTAGCTTCAACTGTAAAAGAACACACATTTCAGTTGTGATTTTTCATTGAGACATTCTTTGGAAATTGGCAAGAATCCACTATGGTACCCTTTTGAAGTTTAACATGTAACAAATTATTTTTATTTTGCCTTCTCCTTCTTATCGCTCCAAACACTGTAAGTTCCTCAAATTTTTATGATACCGCCAGAGATGGGTACAACGTCTGGCTGCGTCACTGAATTCCGCAAGGTCCTTGTTTTGTGCATTGTTGCACCAGCATTGGGCAGACCACGATGTTGTTCCATTGTCTGGTGTGCTGTTCCCCCACACAGGTAGTTCCTGAGCTGCTTCCAGATAGCCCCACTCTGATGAATGTTTAAAATAGAATAAAAGCCGGCCTACCGCCCTTGTATTTTACGGCTGTACATTACAACTTTATTTTAGACTCACTCTACCATGCTCCACCCAAAAACCATTCAATCACTCTTTGCTTTGTAAATGTATGTTGAGCTTACTCTCTAATTAGTATACCGGTAAACAAATCCCTGACAAGTAATTTATATTAATGCAAGTTTTGGAAGAATAATAAATAAAAAGAACAGTAGAGAATCCTGTAGAATATTTGGCATAGAGTGATGATTCAGCAATCACATAAAAAAATTGAAACTTGAAACCATTGGATCAATGTGAATAAAATGAGGAGATAATTCAAGGCATCTGCACCATAAAATGTTGGTTATTGCATGTCCTGGATATGCAAGTGCCGCCTATATGCTAGGTAAATATGACTACTTTTCTAATAGCTTCACCGAGTATTAATTTCCAACATGCCCTAAGCCGTACCCTACCTATTGTACACACAGGGTATACTGTCCCCGCAGCATTTTTCACTATGAATATCTTTCATATCGTTAGGTGGTTTAATATCGCCCGAGTTTGAGATTTTATTATTTTTTCAATGAATCAATTTGGTGAGTACCATACCATTCATGCTGGTTGCCATTGATTTCAATTTTGTTATACAATAAATAACAATGAATGAAATGTTTTAAAATAAGGATTATATGTAAAGATTGAGTTTCACTTATTGCCTGCCAGTTTCAATTAATACAAAAAAATATTGGAACCCTCGAATTGACGAGTTTCTAATTGCCCACCAGGGGGTCAATTTCAGGAGAGTTGACAGTGACGTTATGTAGTGCTAGTTGGGTCTTGCACTATAAAAGATAAGTGAACAGCAGGGGAAGTGATTCAGGGATCTGTGACAATTTCTACCATGGGAAATTGAGGATTGCCTGCACTGGTGGGGCTCCTGTGGCTGGATGTTCATGGTTAGTGTGTCTCCTGTGCTAGCAGCCTGTGGAATGCCCTTTGTAAACCCAAGCGTGTGATGACGTGCCACATCTGTTAAATTTTTGGGTAAATCGTAAAGGAATTAACGCAGCGCTCGCCGTGGCCTGTCGCCGATACGTATTGTCTAATGTGGAGATCAAAAAATCAACCAAATTTGCGGAGGTACCAAAGTACCAACAGGCCCGTATGATCCCATCCAAATTGACTGGATTAGTTTGCAAGTTTGGTCGCCCAAATTAATTAAGACTATTTTGACTTTGGAATGTTTGAAAGTTTTGTGGGTTAACAGCTTGCCAAACGTAAAAGGCATTAAAGATAATGCATATGATAAGAGTATATATTACCCATGTGGAGTCTTAGTACCAAGATTTCTGTCCACATACCGTTCAGAGGATTGGTCTCTTCTACTCTCACTTTCTTTAAATACCTATAATCATCAGCACTTTGTCTCATCTCTTTGGGATTGGACGTAACGTTATGCTAAAATGGAATACAATGAATTGAACTTGGTATCTGTCCCTCACTTTTTTTTTTCTCAGGAATATAGATTTTTTCTTCTTACTTTAATGTTTTCAATGCTCCATTGGCTCAAGGACGATATTTCTTTTTATCAGGAAATTTCGAGAATTAAGGAAATACTAATAACTCAAGTCTACAGATTTCATTTGCAATGGAATTCATGATACAAAGTGGGCAGACTGAGATTTACGCAATAACCAAGAGGTTGACTGATTTGGTACTTAATCCCTCATGCTAAGTATGCATTCTTTTATAAACCCATCTCATTTAATTTCCTCTATGAAGGAGGAGGAAACTGCACGTGTGTGATCGGTATACTTGGCAGAATCACTAAGGGACTTCCCTACACCCATTTTCCTTCTTGTTAGCCTGCCTTTGTGTATCAGTATTTTTTTTTCTTTGGTGTTTTCACATAAAATTAACTTGAGACTTAAGAGGGGTGGGCAACTTGTGACCCCCCGTATTTTGTCATTTTTCTGAAATGACTCCCAAAAGGAATGGATCGAGATATTAAAGAGTACCATTCACTGAAAATAAGAGAACACACAATTTATACACAGCAATCTCCAGTTATCTAGTTATAACTTTCAGCTTGGCAATTGGGCAAGCTTTTAAAGTAACTCAAGTGAGATGTGCTGAGGAGATAAATGTCCTAATATGGACTTGATTGTTTGTAAACCACCTAATGAAGAGTGTTTGAGGTTAATAGACCACGAAAACCCCATTTTGAAATTTTTCTGCAGATGTTCAAGTGTTTAAGTAGTTTCTAAAACATTTTTTTTTGCTCCTGCACATACCAATTTATGACTGTTGTTACAATTTAATTTTCGCAGTGTTCAGTGTTTCAGTAGTTTCTAAAACATTTTTTTTTGCTTCTGCACATCACCAATTTTATGACTGTTTTTAAATTTAATGGGTTATTGGCTTCATTTTAATATACAATTTGGCAAAAAGAAAATAAAACTTGAGCACAAACTAAATAATTTTATTTTAGAAGCAGTTCATGTAATAGAAACACAGCAGCCAAATATAGACAATATAAAATGCTTCACTTGTGCTAAGTTACTTTCCTTTTGAGTTATTCTCTTTAGAGGTAATTTAATTAGTAGTATAACCCCCTGAGGTCTACCAACTTTATGACAGTATTCCTGATTGGCTGATTACATGGTATAACCTCTGAGTGACCAATCAAAATAGATCTTCGAAAAATAGCTATATGCACCCTTTTTAATGCTTTTCTAATACATTATATGCACCCTTTTAATGTTTTTCTAATACATTATCTAACCTTATGAAAAACCAATGAATTTGGCCGTTAGTGGGGGTTAATACAGACTTGCACAAATAATGGAGTGTTTGGATTGGGGTAGTTCACGTTAAATCCACTGAATTCCCCCAGTGTTCCTTTAAGTGGCTTGTTGAGGTAAAGGTTGCTCACCCCCTAGACTAGTGCACCATTTCCATTCCTAGACTACAGTGTTTGTCATAATCCATTGGACATGATATACATGTGCGTATCTCTTTGCTGTGCTTACATGCAATCCAACGGTGTGTTGTATTGGCAGGAAAGCAGGCGTACATAGTTACATGTCCAAGGGATTTTGACAAATACTATATTGCAACATTTACTAGTTATAAGGCTCATGTAAATATTATAACATATATTGCTCACAGATCATCACGCATTTAATAAATTTGTCTGTCGGGTCAAAACGGTGTCTTCATGTAAATGATAACCATAATCTCATACTCTCATGTGTAATCAAGTAATGGGGCGGTTTCTGTGGGCTTCGTATGGAAATTATGCTCTTGTTAAACGTAGTATTGTCAAGTTTCCAGATGGCAAATTGTAAATTGTAAGACATTGATATGATAATTTTGCCCTGTCAGCTACTGTACATTTGTCTACGGTCATAACAGGGTATTTTTTGTAAGTCTTATTATACCTGAGGGCATTTTATCAAATCTGAACCACTGTTAACATTAACCCCATGAGTACTCTCTGCTGATTGGTCACAATTGAACTTATGTGATTGCTGATTGGTCACATTAAAATTTATGATTTTTTTAGCCAATAAGCAACATGGTAAGAATGGTGGGAGGGCTGAAGAGGGCTAGAGCTGAAATATTTGCAAGCTGCATTTTAATTGCTTATTGAAATGAATGTGATGTAAAGAGCCAATCAGAGATGCTGTTAAGTCAGATAGTGCTGAGGGGTTTAATTCTGTTGTGCTTTGTTAGTAACCTCAAGAGGCTGAAGCAGCTTGGGACAACCTTACATTAACACAGTGACATTTTAGTCAATTGTTTGCATTTCAGTATTGGGTTTAATCCATTTTTCATGCTTAATCTTGTGGCATGCAAATTTGAGCAGAATATGGATTCTTTCACTTTCTGATAAAAAAAGGTGATGCATTCATGTTAAATCTGCTTGTTACATAAACGTGTTGTTCATTTCTTGCAGGTTGTACGAGGGCTACTCAAGTTCTGGCCCAAGACATGTAGTCAAAAAAGGTAAGCAAGTCTTTATTTTGGCACAAAAGATCTGTCCAAGCAAAGCCTGACATTAAAAGATTGGGTTACTGGTAATTTTTTGTGTCCAATACAAAGCAATAATTATTGGGGGAAACAAATTATGATTTAGAAATTACTGATTAAAACATGGAATGTCAATGGAGGAGTTTTTCCTAGTAGTTGGCTTATCTAAATGTAATTAATCAACTTTCATGGCCTCGTCAGAGAGGTGTTCATAATACAGTCCCATAAGATGGATTGATCTTGTAACTCCGTGTCTGTCCCTCATGAGGCTTCGGCTTCTGCCGTGCATCCCTCGGCTTTTGGCGTCTGTTGTGCATCCCTTGGTTTCACTGCGCTGGAAATTTATTTTTTTAATGTGAAAAGCATAGTGGTGAATTTGAAATTGAAAACCTTTGAACCCTATTTCTGGCATCCTATCAATGCCTTGTGCGGCCTCTATGACGATCCTTATTGTAATCATACGAATCTTTTTAACACTTTTGGATTGGAAACCCTTTGGTTTATTGAAATTTTTTAATTTTCTTACATTATTTCAAAGTAAATATCTTTAATTACTTTACAAATTGGATTATTAGTATCTTGAAATCTAAAAAAAAATATTAACATGGATTTTTTCTTTTGCTTAAAATCTATTCATTGTAAAGGTATAAAACGCTCTTTTAAATCCTGGAATGATATTTTAATGATTCGCATTTTCTAAAGAGCATCATAATATCAGCTTTCCCTCATTTCAGTTTTCAGACCAAAAGCAATTGAAATGGTACGTGCCTTGTGTATTGTAGCTCCGATATTTGCAGAGAGAAAAACTTGTCTGCTATTCAGCCAGATTTAAAAGCATTTCTAGAGGGAATACTGATTATTATTAGGCCGTATTTTTCACAGAAATATTTTTCACTTTTCATGAAAATTGCGCAAAAATAATGTAATATACCTTTATTACATAATGATCTTGTTTTATTCACGCTTCATGTTGAGTCACAGAATAGAACAAAATAATAGTTCACACAGTAGCTGATTTAGAATTGTTCGAATGTTAAATGGGAATGCATGAGTTAATATTTTAGTGTGTTTTATTTTCCTGTCAAATTAATATAACACAAAAACATTCTTTTTTAATTAATTTATAAGTTTGACTTTTTGTTGTGTCAATGTCATTTTTAAAGGATAACATTGAATTTGCTACATATGGGAAAAAAGTCATAAAATCACTTGGTATTTTTGTTGCATGGATTTGCTAATATAACCTGCTTGAAATCCCCATATTAAAGTCCAAACAGTACATTTTATCCAATTCTGAAAGTTTTAAATACGGTGTATAAAATTCTAACTTGGATAAAACATTAGAACATCTGTAGGGTTTGGTTTTAAAGTGGGTGGGGGTAGTATACTCATGGCTCAAGCGTTTGACCTCAAACATTGCATTATTGATATTTGTTTATGATGCACTGGTGTACAGCACAGTCAACTGTTTAGGGTACATTTGAGTCGCCATCACTGCACATCATTTTTTTTGAGACCAGTATGACACTTTACTATTTTGGTTTTTTTTGTGTGTCATTAAGGTGGTATAATGGAATTGTACACACTTTCCCTGATTTATAAGCTAAAATAACAAATTTCCAATGTTTTTTAATCTTTTCTGATCCCTTGTCACGAACCAATGTGAATTAAAAACTACATAATCAGGCAGTTGCATCTTACATTCAGATTAAATGGCTTCCGACCAGTGACGTAGCAAAGATATGGAGGTTAAGATGTCATGCAAATATGTGTACTTCTTCTTAGGTATCCACAAGTCCCAGCCATTTTGTTCATATTTAATGTTTTGGATCAATGTTTTTGGATAAAGAAATGTGTAAATCTTTTCTGATCCCTCGTCACTTACAATGTGAATTAAAAAACTCATATCTGCAGTTGCATTACTTCAAGATATATGGCTTCCGACCAGTGACGTAGCAAAGATATGGAGGTTAAGATGTCATGCACAATATGTGTACTTCTTCTAGCGTATCCACAAGTCACGCCATATTTGTTCATATTTAATGTTTGGATAAATTAAATGTGATAAATTTTTCTGATCCCGCGTCACTTACCAATGTGAATTAAAAACACATAATCTGCAGTTGCATTACATGCAAGATTAAATGGCTTCCGACCAGTGACGTAGCAAAGATATGGAGGTTAAGATGTCATGCACAATATGTGTACTTCTTCTTGCGTATCCACAAGTCCCAGCATTTTGTTCATATTTAATGTTTGATAATGTTGATAAAAATGTGATAAATCTTTTCTGATCCCTCGTCCTTACCAATTGAATTAAAAACTACATACTCGGCAGTTGCATTACTGCAAGATTAAATGGCTTCCGACCAGTGACGTAGCAAAGATATGGAGGTTAAGATGTCATGCACAATATGTGTTCTTTCTTCTTAGCGTATCCACAAGTCCCATTCCATTTTGTTATATTTATGTTTTGGATAAATGTTTTGGATAAATAAATGTGATAAATCTTTTCTGATCCCTCTTCACTTACCAAATGTCATTAAAAACTATCATATCTGCAGTTGCATTACATGGGGGGGGCAAGATTAAATGGCTTCCGACCAGTGACGTAGCAAAGATATGGAGGTTAAGATGTCATGCACAATATGTGTACATTCTTCTTACGTAACCACAAGTCCCGCCATTTTGTTCATATTTAATGTTTGATAAATGTTTTGGAATAAATAAATGTGATAAATCTTTTCTGATCCCTCGTCACTTACCAATGTGAATTAAAAACTACAAATCTCAGTTGGCATTACTGTCAAGATTACCTATTTCTTCCGACCAGTGACGTAGCAAAGATATGGAGGTTAAGATGTCATGCACAATAAGTGTACTTCTTCTTAGCGTATCCACAAGTCATTCGTAATGGCTTGCGGTGGTATCAGGATATATTCAACTGATTAACCCTGATCTAGCCTTTATCTATGATACGACGCCTCCTAACATGCCCAATATATGAATGCATTTGTGCACCAAACATGGAATCTTTCATTTACATGACAAAGAATTCCGCGTTCCAGTGTAGTGTGTGCCTCGCACGTGACTCTAAACTTCCATACCCTGATCTGAGTCCTTGTATCTATGATACGGACGCTCCTAACCTGCCCAATACATGTACTAATTTGTGCACCAACATGAATCTTTCATTTACAGAACAAAAGAAGTCCGCAATCCAAGTGTAAAGTGGTGTGCCTCAGCACGTGCTCTAAACTTCCATACTGTTTCAAGGGTGAACCCCAACTGGGATGCTCAGTTGGTAAAACTTGACTTGCTAAATTATCACTGGTTCAAATGCCGCTTTAGCCAAATTGTCTTTGCTGCCTTATGCACATAATTTCATAGGCAGTTTCCTTGTTATGTTTAAAATGTTTTGCATTTCTTGTTAATGTGTTTGCTTTGTTTCTGCTTCCTCCATTTTTATAGGTCATGTTCCTAGGTGAAATTGAGGAGATTTTAGATGGATAGAACCTTCACAATTTGTCAAGATACAAGATCATCTTTTCACAATTGGATCGATGTGTAACCAGTCCACACATTTCCAGTAAGCTAGCTCAAAAAGCACCAAAAATCTAATGATTATGGTTTGCTTTGTTTGCTCTACTTGACATTTAAGTTTGGACCGGCACTCCTGGTTGGTACACATAGGTATGTTCTTAGACTCACCCCTTAGAAAAGTACTTGTAACAATGAGAATAATTGGAAGAAAGACCTTTTGACAAATGTGTATTAAAAGATTGAATTCTCTTGTCATGTTGTTAGGAATTACTGATAAACACCGGTTCCTAAACAGTTTCAAGTGAATTAAAAAAAGATTGCATAATTTCAAATCCAACTACTTCATCATGCAATTTGAAATTAGTTTAATTGATCTCAACTTCAGAAGTAACATATCACTGAGATTAAAGCAGAGTTAGGACAATTAGTCTTCAGATGTGTTGGTGCGTGAATGTTTTTATTTTTAAAAACCTCTCTGGATTTAAACTTGTAACATCAACATAAACGGTACTGCATTCTGCGATGATTTTGGAATTGGATATTTAAAAAAAAAAAAAAAAACCTAATAATATATTTAGGGAAAGTGATTCTATTGCCGTTATTTTTAACAGGTGTATTTTGTTGGCCACTTCACTCAGTGACTACTTGGAATTGTTAAAACATGTTTCACATAAAACCTTAAGGTTTGTAAAGGTGTCCCATCAAATTTAATTTCACATGGCATATCATACGAAAGGCCATCACCTGTACAAGCATTTTCAATTTGGGGGTGACGGCTCACAGATTGTACTTGTAGACTATCTGGTACACAGTCTGAATCTCTTGGGAATCAAATATAATCAAACCCCATTTTGTGGCCTTCTGTTCAAAATTGGCCAAAATTCATTTGTGTGCACAAATCGTCCTCAAAGGCTGACTCTCATAGATTCAAAAATATAACTTTTTTAAAATATCCAACTAGAACTAAAGATACTTTTGCTAATTGCTTATAGTCCAAGGTTTGAGATGATCAAATTTTTCATTATGATGCATAAACATTTTTGGTTGTGTACTAGTACCGTAGGATACGTGTAGAACAAAAATTTCAGAGCAGGAATATTTTATAAAGTTGTGGTAGTCTCCACATGAAGGACATCAATTGGAGCTGAGCTATTTCGCACAGTGATTAGATTTGAAAGTTTTATGTTATGTAAAAAAATGATTCGTTAAAAAATTGAGGGCACAATCCTCATGAATCTCCGAGTCGGCCTTTAAAGGACTAGCAGTTGCCAGGATTTTCAAACTTGCCATTTAATTTGTAGTATTTGTGTAGTTTTTAATTTTGGAAAAAAAAATTTTTTTTTAAACACTGTGGGACAATGTAAGCATTCTTGGCTGATGCCCGGGTTCCAATCGTTTATTGAACCCAGGTAGTACGCGCTGCGTGTTGAAGTTATTTTTAGGTTAAGCGCTCGCATCATACCGCGTTTTGCTACGTTCGCGCGCGCACATCAACTTTCCGTCTCGTTGCGTATGATCGTTGCGTTCAATGGGTTGTTCGATTGTTGTCACTGGGTGGTGGAGCCCTTTCTTGTTTTGTATTAAGCCGTAAAGCATCGCGAAATTGGGTTAAAGATGACCTTAAATGGATAAAGCTGTTTAAGAATGAGAATAAAGGTATGATTTTGGGAATCGGTACTCTCTTTACGACGAATTGAACCGGCGACACATTATTTTTGCGTGGAAAGAACTCGGCCTACGGCCTCGTTCTTCCACTTAAAATAATGGTATCGCCTTGGGTTCAATTCGTCGTAAAGAGAGTACCGGTTCCCAAAATTATACTTTATTCTCTAAATCATGATATTGATACTAATGCCCAATATGTTGATGGGCCCCAAATGGTAAAATCCAGGCGAATATTGGTCAGGCACCTTAATTGTTCTAATTAAATTGTCAAACTTCCAATACTTTGTTAAAAGTTTTACTTGACGTGTCTGCTTGATTGGCGCTTGTCAAATGTTTTCCGTCAATAATGAGCTTACAACACAGATGCAGTGCATATCATTATGTGTTTCCTTCACCCAAACTAAACATCACTGTGTGATGTGGCTGACAATTCTTATCAATTTATCTATGTGCCGCATTCATGTTTGTATATTCATAGGTTAATAATTGCGGAGAATGGGACAAAATAATGCACACATGCTGAGATTTTGATGTGTCTAATGCACAGCATCAAAATCAAGTGCACTGATTTGTCCCATTTTGTGAGCAAAAGTAAATTGCAGTTATTAACCTAATTCATACATGACCGAAAACAAAAAATAATTTGCTTTAATTAGTGATTAACCGTGTTGTAAAATGTCATTTACAATAGCTTATCATGAAAATAAATATAAATCACTCACAGAAAAAAGTGAATGAGTCCTGCACGACGGCAACACACTAAAAGCAAACCTTACGCAGACGCGGCTGGACACTTTAATACCCTTCGTGGTACCTTCACTATTTGAGTAATGGCTTACTGATTTGGATGTTACATATGTAGGCGCAATGAAGCGGAGTTTAGAATTATTCTACAACTAACTTATTCCATGTTGTTAATTCTGTTAGCAGAAGCTGTGTATATACTCACATGCACAGTTATCGATTGACTGGTATTCTTTGAGGCAGTCTTTAATTCAAACCCAGGTTTAAACCAGGTTAGTCCTTTGAATAGACCTTTTTTCCCTTATGCACTAAATGTGTGAGTATGTTGAAATAAAAGGTCCACACACGAAGGACTAATCCTGGTTTAAACCTGGAATAATCTTTGAGGCAATCTTTATTTAAACCCAGGTTTAAACCAGGTTAGTCCTCCTTGAATAGACCTTTTTTTTCCTTATACACTAAAAGTGCCAATTATATTGAAATAAAAGGTCCACTCATGTAGGACTAACCCTGGTTTAAACCCTGATCTACTAAAGTTGAATACCCTTTGAGAATACCAAGCCATTGTGCTACAAAAGTAAAGTAGATCTATTACCTGCCGTCTCTGCCGGCTCAGTTAATATTAGTAACACTCTATTGACAGCTCGGTAGTGACAGGGTTATATCATAAAACAATGGAAAAATGGGCAAGTCAATACTTGGAATTTAAAGATAGTTTCACGCTCTGAAGTAACGCTGCATCATATCATGTGTGTGTTATGTATACATTTTGTGGATAGAACATCTGCTTGGCTAGTGGCAAATTTCTAGTGCCAGTTATTAGTATACAGATATTGAATGCCTGTTTAGTTAGAGGCACTATCAGTGACTTGGTAAATCAGAAAATAGAAAAAATATTTAAAAAAAAATCAAGATTTTGCAGGGTACGGTAACAATATAGGTATGCTAACATACCTACAAGTAGTAAGGACGAAAGTAAAACGTAATAAGGAAGAATCAGATAGTTAGTCAATAATGTCGGTACGGGACATTGATACAAATGTAATGATTGAGATTCTTATCTTGAGCCACTGCTGTTCTTCATATTTCTGTCAATGTTCAGTTACAAAAAAATAACTATGAGTATTCTAGACTTTATCCTTCACTTGTAATCTAATTTTGAAAATTCAACTTTTTGACTCTTTCGAGCGAAGCAATGATAGGGTCTTTAGCTTTATTTGGACTTACAACAAAATCAATAAACAAAAAAATCGATAATCAATACATAGAATAAGTATAAAATAATTAGAATAAAATGTGAAACTACAATCAATAAAAATATTAGTGCAAATTAAACAAAATATAGAGACAATATTGAATTTGATTTTGAGGAGTGAAATGGAGCGATCCAAATTTGACAGAATTTAGAGTGTTGTTATATATAAACGATGATTTCTCCTGTGGTAAAATGTAAAAGTAAGTACATTTAATTTTTCATTTTCCAACTGATAAATGAAATCCACCAATATTTTTCAGCCATTGAATGTTTCTTGATTGCCATATGCAGTGTGACCTTACAAATCTTTAACCAACTCTTAATGCAAGAAAACCCAATTACCCCACAGTGAAGTCACTAACAAGTACCAAAAACCTATTTATCTAATGTATGTGGTCATATGCATTATACATTACAAATCTATTTTTGTATGGAAGAGCATCTTGGGCTTTTGTAAATGTTTCTCTATACAATTATCATAAGCAAGATGCCTGATACTTATATCCGAGTGTGTGGTTGACTCTCTCTCTCTGACGCTGGATGAATATGCTGCACTTAGTGTGGGATTATGCTTGTAAAATTATTTGGACTTGAACGAAAGAAATTGGGATTTGGCTGACATAATGAAACCAGTGATTCTGGAGGGGAAAAGTGGATTTTGACTTCCAACTGGTTGTTTTTGCTGGGAGAGTAATCCGAGTCAAGTGACCGCTTAGTTAAATATTGAATCTTGTTGCTGAATGTGAAGTGGTTCAAATGGCCCTAAACCCTGAGAAATCTGAACCTCCTATCCATTCATTGGGATAACAAGTGGGAAAGCATTGCAAGTAAGCTAGTGGCTAGGGAAAACGGGGTGATAATCGGGAGGACGGAAAGGAACTATGGTGCCGGTGGTTAGGACCGGGAATGAACGCACATTCAACAATTTCTCCTGTTACATAATTAATCGAACGTCTTTATTTGTTGTGTGTTTTTCAGTTGCAGAAAGGGCCCTGTACTTCTGGAATAAATATTTGCTAAATCGGATTGAGGAGAACATATCTGTAATTATGCCCATCATGTTCCCTAGCCTCTACATGATATCAAAAGAACATTGGAATCAGTAAGTCGATACTTCCAGCTCTGCATGTGGTGCTAATCTGAATTAACCTGAAAGCCATTGATACAAGGACCTGGTTTATGAAATGGAACACTGTCCAGGAAGTGAATCGACATGATTCATGTGGGTGTTAAGTTAGATGTGTAGCCTTTATAGGAAAAAAATTACAGCCAGTATTTCTATAAACTTTTTTTTGCTCATAAATTAAAGGTAGTTAATTGGGATAGAAAATCATTAGCATTTGTTTAATTGAAGCGTGCAATTTTGGGTGTTAAAATGGAGTGGTTTAGTCCTAAAGAAGTAATGCTTCTGTAATTTGAAGTTGTTTCTTACTTTTACTACTGGCAGCAATAACCAATGGATCATAATGTATTGCTGAGTGTGTAACTACAGAAAATAACTAAATCACTTTTATACATAAAATGACATTTTCAGCTATTCACTTGGGGTATGATCAGAGGGTGTTTTGAAAGCCAATCCCACAATGCCTGCAATGTGTTCTATACTGTCTGTACTAAACCATGTTAGTACTTAAGGAAAAAGGTGTTTAAGAGTTTGAAGGTCCTCCCCAAAACATTTCATCTTATGATAAAAAAAATATCCTTAATTACTTGCACTTCGTGGTTCAAATGAATGTAAGTCCGGGTTTGTGTGTGTTAGAGGAATGATTTTTGTGGAATCACATTACCTTTTTTGTGAAATTTCCAAAACGGTTGCATTGTGTATGGATTCAATTACCTATACCCTGTGGTGGTGTGATTTATACAAGCAAATCTAATATTTCAAAAAGTGGTTTTTGACGAAAATAAATGGTGGCATTTTCTCTGGAAAATTACCTCATATCTCTTAAAGGAACATTGTGATATATTTTGTTGTGGTATGGTAGCCTAAAAAGGACTAAAAACCTCTAAACACTAAATCAATCATGTAGTAGCTTCAATGTTGAGCACAGGCTGTGATGACACTCATAACCAATAGCAGGTGTGCTGCGGATGTCTGTATATTGTCCGAGTGCCAGTAGTTTCTTTTTGATGCACTGTTAGTGTGATAAGGTTGTGGCCGCCACCCATTCCACTCACACCGTTTATACACAGGGTCGTACACAAGTGCCATTACCAATTGATCATGCATGGAAAATACTAGATCACTGTGAAAAAAATGTTTTTTTTTGGGGCTAGAAATATAGGAACAAACGATCTCTATGTGAATACTGTGGGATTGGCAATTAGAACGCTATGTAAAACGTTAAATGAATGGCATTTTTGAAATACGACAGTATCTGAAACACCGATATGTTACTTGTGGAATAAAAAGCAGCAATCGTAATTATAACCTCCTTAATTAAGTGACATCACGTTATGAAACTTTGTGGAGTTGTAGAACACGATGAACAAAGTACTTAATGCCAAATTTTGCTAAAACCTCAGAAATGTGAAATAGGACAGTACTGATGTGGGCGATGAATTAACTAATCCATTTAATAGGGCTTATATTTAGAATTTTTAAATATTGGAAAATATCACAGAATATTCCATATTTCATGCTCGCGTCTTAGCGGTTCTGCAACCTGCTAGAAGTTGACATATCGTTTGGACACACAATACGAACAGTTGCCTAAGAGCTTGCTTTCGTGATGGCACGATCTTTGACATTGCAAGAGACATCCAATTGGTCGATTTTGCAGTTTTCTACTCATCGACATCCAAATCAAAAAATATCAGCTGATGAACATTACCGGGAGTCAACTAATGCAATGCATTTCAAAAAACAATGTTGAGGCTGCTATGGTTGAACTGTGCAGAGCATATAAAACGGTAAAATCTGTACATTGTATCCCTTAAACAAGAAAGTGTTTGAAATTTATCAACGGGACAAAACTGGATTTAAAACTTTGGATTTGCTACTACTACAACTAAATACAAAGTGTTGCCTCTTGTCCTTTTAATTGTACCTGTTTTGGAATTACTTTTTAGTTGAAATATGCTGGTTCGCTAAAGAGAGACAGGCTCTTTTTCCACAAAATATAAAATCCTTTCAATTTACTCTCAACTGATTGACTAAGATCTAGGAAGAACAAAAACACATTTTTTACACACAAAATGCTGTATCATTTATTAAACTGCAAAGACTTCCTATGACCGTGATCTTTATTTTAAATACATTGTAATTTGTTTTATCACCAAATGTGTTAAAATTCACTCATTACATGAACATCGTGGACTCACACTCATTGGGGCAATCTACACGGCAGCGCAGATCCAGATCGGATCCAGATCTCGTATCCAGTTTGCGTCTACACGGGCAACGGCCAAACTTGATCCAGATCTGCAATGCGTACATGGTGTGTACACACTTGGTTAGTGTCGCTGCACTTTAAGCGCGTACTTTTAGGTTACGCGTAAAGTATTCCTCGATCACCAAGGTTACGCGTAGCATTTCTACACTTTACGCTTCGAAAGGGCGCTGTACTTCGCACTCACTGCGCCGTGTAGAGTTCTTAAACAGTCTCTCATGATCTGGATCTGTGATCTGGATCTCGGTGATGCGCATCGGATCTGGATCTGTGCTCCGTGTAGATTGCCCCATTGATTCTATTACCACAAAAGTGACCGATTGGTTGAACAGTGTGCATACAAAGGGGATCAACCCTAATGTGCATTTTCTTTTGGTTTAACACTGTGAACATAGGTTTTCTGAATAAAACCACTTTTTAAGGGCGATATTGATATTGTGCACCATGCCCTGTACAGTTTGACCTCAAGCACAAACATTATTGATCTTTGTTTATTCTGTACTGGTGTAAACTACAATCAGATGTTTAGTGTAGGTTTTGAGATGCCATTGTTGTAGGTCTATTTGCGGGAGACTGTATGACAAATTTCCTCAAATACTTAATTTTTTTTGCTATTTGGTGTTTTTGTTCCTGCATTAAACTAGTTATATGGAATTTACTTTGATTTATAAGCTAAAAAAGGCATTTCCACATTTTTTATCTCGCATTATCGCTGCTTATCCCTTGTCTAAATTTTGTTTCAGTGTGAAAGCAAAGATCATAGGTTTCTTCCAGGTATGGGAGAACTAGCTCATTAAACCTGTGTTACATTGATTGGTCAGTGCCATCGCCCAGGGCAGTAGAGAATTAATAACTTAACTACATGGGCAGAAATGTAGGGCTTCCTCTTAGAAATAGATAACCTTTTGTTCAAAGATCATCCATCGTTAATTGGAACTGCATGTGTCCTTCGCAGTCGTGACTTGCCTATTGTGCATTGTAACCCAGCTATTGTTTCCATTTAAATAAGATTTTTTTAATAGTTTTGTTGCCATGGCAATCATGCCAATTTCTACTGCCCTCATGTAATTATCTCCAGATCACAATATTACATGGTAATTAAAGAAAAAGTTGGCAGTCCACACAGTTTTGGCACAAATGGCTGTAATATGCATAAATCACTGAATTTCATAATTAAACTCTAATTTTACTGTAACTTGGTGACAATAAGCGTATGGTAGGCGTAATGCAAGAGTGTCAATGTTTTTAAGTCGAATGTCGTATATGGTCAAATGAGGTCAATGCCCTATGGTGAAATTGACTTGGAATATTAACCGTAAATGTTAAATACACCAATTTTAGCATAACTTGCTGATGAAAGAATGTTAGGGCATTTGAGTTCAAAGGTTGTCGTCTTAGCGTGTCCACAAGTCATTAGTAATGGCTTGTGGTGGTGTCAGGATTTATTCAAAACTGAGTAAGCGATCCTGGGCCACGTGTTTATCCAGATACGGACCCCCCTACCATGGTCCCGCTTTTGAGACTGGGGGCGGATTGGGAACAGTCAGGGGTTTACACCATACTCTTATTCGACACTGACTGCGATGTACATATACAGTTGTAACTCTGTACACGGGACCGACGGCTTAACTTCCCCTCCAAAGGATGGGATGCTTTCATGATTCAATTCCAAGTGAACCGTGGAGGAGAGCGATATTCTGTATTTAATCAATAGCTCGTATACAGATTAAATCCAGAATTGAGCACCCGAATAAATCCCAGCAAGTGACCCCACCGGGATTCGAACCCGGGATTTTTGGTAAATTTGCGCCACAGGCGAGCACCCTAACAGCTAGGCCACGCTCTCCTATGTAGGGTCAAATATTTGAGGTGTCCATGGTGAAATATACTCTGGTTCATAATTTCTTGGACAGTTTGGAACGTACGCCCGCTTCCCCGCCAAAACGGTGTACCGTCGTGTTGCACGTAGATGCAGTACACACAACGATCACTGCGCGCGTTTATGTCCAAGAAATTATGACCCAGAGTATAGTTAACCTGGAATGTTAACCTACCATGTTAAAATCCTCCTATTTGCTAAGTCTAACTCTAATCTCAATAAAACCTGGTGACAATAATCCTTGGGTAGGGTGTTGCAAGAGTGTCAAAGCATTTGAGGTCAAAGGTTGTGTAGGGTCAACTGCAGTCAGTCTCTTTTGTGATGTCATTTTTCACAATGCACTGTACTGTACACATAGGAATGTGTATTCATATTTGGAATCATAACTTTTTTCTAACCACTGTTTCTGATCATTTAGAAATTTGGCAAGGGCACAAGTTACACATCACATATTATGATAAATCTACTTGTAAAATTTAAATTTGTGTTGGTTAAGCTGTTTGCTTTTTTAAGAGTTTAAAAATATTCACTATATCTACTGATACGTAGTTGAAGCTGTAAGTGCTCTGTTCAGTCCATCTTTAGGTTGAGACCACTGTCAGCATGTCATAGTTGGTGCAGTTTAAGGTTTACTTCAAGTAGATAAGTTTGTGTATGTACACAAAATACAGCTTTAATGGAACCATTACCCAGGTACTCAGTGCACAAAACTCTGCCTAAATTAGAGCTCACGCAGTTCCCACACTGAGCAAAAAAGTCCTGGATAACGGTCCTTTTAAGCATATTTTGGGAGATTGTGTGCATCATCAAGGTGGTAAGATTGATGCAAGTACAAAAAACCTTTGACATCAGTCTCAAGTATTCTAGTTACCGCAAAAAAAATGTGGCCATTGTGGACCGTACCTGCCGCGTACATGAAGCATTGTAGCTGATTTATGTGCTGCGTAAATACGGCCATAAATTGTTGCTACGCGTGTACCGAGCGTTCCATGCAGGCCATGATTTATTTGCGGGAACTGCTGTAGTTAGTCGTAACCAAAGATTGTTTTAATGTAACATTACTGTCTATATAATGTAACATAACTTTGTCTTTTCATTACAGGACAATAGTAGCCCTGGTATATAATGTAATGAAGACTTTCATGGAAATGAATAGTAAACTATTTGATGAGCTCACAGCAGGATATAAAGCAGATAGGCAAAAGTAAGTTAAGAAATATATAAACTGGTTAGCTTTACGTAAAGGTGTGTGACCTGATCATGGTCCAATTCTTCATGCGATTTTTCTTCTTTGTGTGGAAGTGTATCGCCAGAAACGTGTGATTACAAATTGGACAGAAATTGGTCCAACCGCTTGAATAGTAGAAGCAAAAATATGCACCATGAAAGTTGGCCCAAAGGACGGTGGGAAAGAATTTCCTTTTTTGCCACCACCCTATGAATTTGGCAGCCTCAACAGAATAAACTGCATGTTGATGAATGTGGTGGCAGAATACTGAAATCATCCTGGACAGTGTATGCTAGTGTGGTTGACCATATTTTGGGACATTTTTGTTTGTAACATCAAAAGGAAACATTTCCTGGGCCATAAATATGAATTTTTTCTGATACCTAAATCTTAATTGGTCCCCCGCCAAGGGGGACTATAGAAATGCTAGGCGTCCGTGTGTGTGTGTGCGTGTGTCCCACGCGATATCTTTGGAACTAAGCAAGTGTGGGTGTCCATCTTCGCAACATAGATGTATCTAGAGTAGGCGTTGGGTGGGATCCGAAGTGGGTCATGTGTCATGGGTCAAAGGTCAAATGAGGTCAAAAATATGGTCAAAAATAGGGTTAAATTGCTATATTACCATGTCAACACGATAACTTTTGATCTAAGCAAGTATGGGTGTCCATCTTTGCACCATAGATGTCGCTTTAGTAGGCGGCGGATGAGTTCGGAGATGGGTCATGTGCCATGGGTCAAAGGTCAAATGTGGTAAAAAATTTAAACCTTGTCAATTGTGGTAGGATGATGAAACTTGGTGAGTGTGCTCAACATTCGAAGCCAAACATTTTGAAGGTCATTTCAAGGTCATGCGGGGTCATCCAAGGTCAAATCACTAAGCATGGTTGTATGGTCATGAAACCGTGGGTGCAGTCAACATTGATGGCCATTTTTTTTCAAGGTCATTTCTGGGTCATCTGGAGTCATCCAAAGTCAAATCACTGCAAATGGTTGTATGGTCATGAAACTTGGTGTGTGTGGTCAACATTCAGTGCTGAATATTTTAAAGGTCATTTCAAGGTCATGTGGGGCCATCCAAGGTCAAACACCTACAAATGGTTGTATGGTCATGGAACTTGGTGGTTGTAGTCAACATTGATACCAGAATTTTTCAAGGTCATCTGGGGTCATCCAAGGTATTGAAAACTGCTATGGTAGGAGCCTCTCTGGTTTCCATCACAATCCTCCGTGATCTTTAAAGGTCCATGGACACGGCTGAGTAGACTTTTCTTAATTTCTTACATTTTCGTACCTCAACAGTATCCTGATCATATCGTAACACAGATTTTTGAAAGTGAACATCGGGAAAGTGTTAAATTTCAAGGATAAATATACCCAAACTGACAGGGCCTTCTCCTGTTTTCGCGAACGCGTATCAAGATGCTGGAGTTGGATTTGACCCCGTTAATGACGTCAGAGTAACAAGTTGTAAACAAAACTCACACACGTGGGCTAATCGCACCGCACACTCCAGATATCTCTCCTTGTCGGTTTCTTTGTCTGGGAACTTGAATAAAGCTATTCTGTTCTGATTCTCCTTGTCGGTACGGTTGCCGCTGGTGCAGCCGTCGACAATACAGCGCATTATTATCGTAATTTTAAGGCACCAAATCAAGAATAATTATGCAATATGATACAACACATACGACACATACCGCGAGAAGTCAACTGTGTACGTATGCAAGAAAACTGGGCCACGTATTTGTTACTCGGGCGTCATTTCCGGGTCATCGCTGCCAGCGCAATAATCACTTTCGTTTTGGAATTTCCTTTGAAAGCTTGTCCAAAACACATGATATTATGCCCAATATTGATCAAATATACTTTTTCTCAATTACTGCTTCATGCAGATCTTACATTGATACCAATACATACTATGAATGAAACCATTTTTTGGTGGTATGATAAGTATGTTTAAAGCATGTCCATGGACCTTTAAGTTAAGTTACTTTTCCTCCTTTCATCTACCGCGACGAGCGGGGGGACCTTTGTGGTTCGAGAACCGCCTTGTTTTCATAGGGTAAAGTGTGTGTGTGTGGGGGGGAGATGAGGTTATTGATAAGGTCACTCACCTTTAAATAAGTCACAGCTGGGATTTGAGGTATGCTGATATAATTCGTATGATTTTGAACAGCTGTTCTTGCCAAGGAAATATGAAATTGAACTTGGAAATGCATTTGAAAATATATTCATTATTGTCTATGAACATGTGAAAACTTGCATTGAGTTAGTGTATATAGAAGGGAACTGACTTGATGTTGATTTAAAACATTTTATGGAAGCTATGAGTGTGAGTGATGCTGGTTCAAGTCCAGTACTGTACCGTCTGCATCTAATTGGCCTGATGTTGGGCTAGACTTCAAATTGCCAATATGCAAGCAAGGGCAAAAGTCCAAATGAAAATAGCAGACACATTTCAGTTAACTGCTATTTGGATCGTCCTATACTGAAAGGACCAAACCCCTAGCAGCATTTTCTCATTCTGTCAGCATGAATCATTAATGACATGCGGGTGACATTGGCACATACTTCGAACTGGGAAGTTTGCCAACATGAGGGATATGGCATGCCATGTGGGGAAAATGGGAAATAGAATCAACTATATTGAGGATTCGTTTTGCATTTTGGGTGGGTGGGTAGGTGGGTTGGTCGATAAGTGGGTGGGAGGGAATGTGCACAATTTATGGAATATCGTGTTCCAAGTGGAACCATAATGATGGTGTGCTTACATGGGTGGGGCTGAGTTTTGTTAGTACAGCACCATCCATTAGTATTTCACTTGACACCAAGAACAGGCTCTAAATCCCAGTACAAAACTCAGAACCTGGAGGAAGCTCCATTAAGCTTGCGAGTTGCACTTCAAGATCTGAGTATTGCCATTCACCATACCATGACATGAGAGCACACAGTATTAAATTGAAGCAGTAATCAGCTACTGTAAAACACTTTAATTTCGCGGGTACTTTATTTCGCGAATTGCCGAGAGCCGAAATTATCGCGAGGATTTAATTTCGCGATTCAAAAAGTTTTATACTAAAACTGTCCGCAAAGTCTGCTGAATTGTGAACTCCCTGCTTGCATGGTACTACTTGCATGGTGATTTCCATGCAATACTGTTGTTAAATGCTTATTTAGTACCTTACAAATTATGTATCCGACACTCACATGGCCAGCAAAACCGTCAGTACTCCGGTAATTCATATTTTAAGCAAGTGTCCGGGCAAGTGCACTGGCAAGGCAAGGACTTCACTGATCACTAGCATCCGTGTAAACCATCCCGGTAAACCATTTGTGTTGTGACACGATCGTCCACAGCAGCATTGCCGCGCAACCCAGAACTTGTTAGTATTACAATTTATTCTAGGCCAGGGTAGAAAACAAGCTTCTATAAACATGATAAAAGCTAAAAAAATGGCGGCTGCTGTCCCGTATTGACCAAATGAAAATCAGATGCAAGTACCATTAATGATAGTTTCGAGGCCGGCCCTGTTTGAAAATATTAGTGTTACACTGGTTCCAATCGGTGAAAAGGAATTTTGGTGTGAAATATTAATCATGGATGCGCCCTTTCCGAAAATACACCGCTAAACAAATGACGGATGAACAATAGGTTCGGGAAGCCGAGATAAGTTTTAATGACAAACCAATGTTCGTATACAGGTACGGGAATTGAAATGTGGATTAAAACATCTTAAACATAAAGAAACTTTGTTAAGTGGGTGATAATAATCTTGAATGTTGAGTTTGAAGTTATCATTGTTAATTGTTTACACTGTGTTTTATCAGGGACAGTCTATGGTTTTATTTCGCGACTTTTTAATTTCGCGAATTTGAGGTTCTCGCGAAATTCGCTAAATTAAATACCTCGCGAAATTAAGTGTTTTTACAGTATTTTATGAATACAAAACCCATGTTTTTCTTGTCTTATATGAATACATGCATTCAGAAATGCATAGTATTAAAATATAACAGTGGTGATATTTAATATAAGGCAAGTACTTTGAAATGTTTTGAACATGCACAAAACTTCCAACGGACTCCATTAATGAATCTCGTACAGTTGTTGTGCGTTGGTTGTGTATACAGAACATAATTCGTCCGCTAGTCGTACACTTTTCAATCGTTGATATGCGGTAGGCATTCGGTAATGTGCTATGGAAAGGGCAGCTAACGCATCACTGCCGGACATGGGACACATTGAACGTATGTATAACAGGTTGATGCCGAATACATAACATAACAGTTGATGCCGAATAACGGGCCAAAGTGTCTGTTCATCATATATGTTTTTATGTGACAGGGCCTTGGAGTTTGTCACATTGGTTATTTAGGGATAGTAGGACAAAGAGCATTTAAGGTCATTGTTTAAGATGTCCAAAATGCTCCTTTGTCCACAGAAATCACAGGCATTTACCAAAATCGCTCAGAATGCGCCTTACAGAGTGGCCTTATGGACTATTCAAGAATAAGGTCAAAGGTCATTTTGGTGTCATTTGAGGTAGATCTGGATCTGGATCATTTATACTCCAACAAAGCAGGTTCCTGCATCACGCTAGAGTTTGATGACCCAGACACTAACTGGTTAGTGGGTTGTGAGTAGAGTTTTTGCCATTCCTCATTAACGAAATCAGCGAGTCCCTCTTTAAAGCATTTGAATTAATATGTCATAATGGGTTGAGGCAATTTGTTTCCAGTGGCCGGGTCGTCCAGGGAAAAAAGCTATTTGAATATATCGTAGTTTTAGCCAATTGACGACGGTAAGACAACATGTGGGTGCGCGAAAGTTGGCGGGTGGGGTTTGCAAGAAATTCCTGCCAGTCAATATCAACCAATTGATGTGTTATCTTGAACATCATAGATAAGCGGGTAAATTTCCGACGGCTTTCAAGGCTTTGCCAGTTTAGGGAGGAGATCATATCTGTCACACTTGCGTCTCTGGTGTAGTTATTTAAGCACATTCTAGCTGCAGCACGTTGAACCATATCGAGTTTGTGTTTGTCTTTTTTGGTATATGGAAACCATGCAACGGAGCCATATTCCAGTTTTGGTTGGACGAGCGATAAGTACAGTTTAGATTTGACAGCTGGGGTACATGATGTTAAAATTCCTTCTTATGACACCAATAACCTTCCTACTTGCTTTTGTGACTGAATCTATGTGATTTGACCATTTGAGGTCATTACTAAAAAATATACCCAAGTATGCATGACTATCAGTTGTGTCTAATACTTTACCACATAGGCTGTAAGGAGTAATTTTTGGTGTTCTTTTGGATGTGAAATGCATAGTATAACATTTGTCTGTGTTAAAACTCATTTGCCAGTCTTTACTCCACTTCGATAGAGCATCAAGGTCACTCCGTTGGAATATAACATTGTCCTCGGGTGTATTTATTTCCCTATATATGAGGGCATCGTCTGCAAAGAGACGTGTCCTTGTCCCAGGGGAAACACAATCAGGCATGTTATTAATATAAACCAAAAAGGACAAGGACCAATCACTGTACCCTGGGGTACACTGGATATGACCTCGGCAGTTGAGGACAAGACACCTTCCAAAAGAACTTGTTGTTTACGTTTTGTTAAAAAATTTTTAATCCAACTATGGAATTTTCCCAGCGATACCATAATGCTTAAGTTTCATAAGCAGACGAGTGTGCGGAATGCGATCGAATGCTTTTGAGAAATCTAATAGGACAGCATCGACTTGCTTCCTGTTTTCAAATGATTTGGCTAAATCATTGTGGTGAGAACTAATTGGGTATCACACCCCCTCCTTTTTCTGAAACCATGCTGAGAATCATTTAAAATACTGTGCTGGTCAAGACGGGACAATAATATGACTAGTGAGAATATGCTCTAAGACTTTGCGGGTGTAAGACTCTAAGGCGGGTTTGTTTTTTGTACCTGGCAATCAGGTAGGATTTTTTAAATCCTCCTGAGTGTAAACTGATGTGAAATAATTGTTAAGGATGTCAGCTTTATCTTTGGTATTGTTTGTGACCTGATCATTATGTTTCAAGGGAGGAATACCCCTATTATCAACTCTTTTTCAAGGGAGGAATACCCCTATTATCAACTCTTTTTAGAGGCGCTGTTTGTGTATGGATATGGAGAGTATTTACTGTAGTTGCTCAAAGTGATCCTCAAAAGAAGAGTCATGTGCTGAAAATGTTTTAAAGAGATTATAGAGAGTCATTGTCAAAAAAAAAAGATTAAAATTCACTGCAGGCTGGCTTGTTCACTCATCTTTGTAATGTCAAAAGACATTGGTCATTCTGAGGTGCAGTTATCACATAGCTTAATCAGTGTTGCTGAGCTACTGCACTGTTGATGCTTTTGGATTACCAAATCATCCATTGTGGACAATTAAAAAGTTTATAGCTGTATTCGTATATGGGCAAAATTTTCTTGTATGCCCATAGCCAAATGGTTTTGCTTGTAATAGTAGGTTTTAGAAGATAGACAGAATTGTTTCTAATGGCATAAATGCACATCATTTTTACCACCATGTAATTCATGTCACTAATGTGTACCTGTCTCTATCTTGCTTTTTACAGGGAAGAAAAGAAGAAGGAAAAGGAAAGAGATGAGCTGTGGAAACGTCTCAGCAAACTTGAGATGAACAACACTGCCAACAAGACAACTAATGCCAAGTAGAGGATCTGTGCAAAATGCGTGCTGCCTCCGGTCACGGCACTCACAGTGCCCTGTCTTGTAGCAGTGCCCTCCTTCCCTCACTATGTGCCACATCGGGTTGCGGCGGCTTCACTCCTGTTTTCACCACGATGCCGTTCACACGCCAATAAAGCTTCTATGATGTTTAGTACCCCTATTTTAATTTATGATGATTTGATAATGCTATTTTGCCTAGGTCATATTAAGTCTGCTTCCTGAGCACCGACTGTGAAGCCATCGCAATTTTCGCGGAGGATTTTTTGCACAGATATCCCCGAGCCAGGCCCATGTGCTGTATGTACACTTATAAAAACACAGAGGGAAGTCCCAATGTAGCTCAGTCAAAAAAATGTCGCATGCAAACGTACAGCTCCTTTCAATAGTGTGTGTGTTTCATCTGGAGTTTGTGGCCTGCTATGCATTTCAAGAAGCCATGTCTGGCACACTATTGGCTGAACTGCCTGCCTTTGTGTCTGCTTTGAGTCAAACACAGCCGGAATTATGTATCTGGGAATATCCTAGCAGATAGTGACTGTCCAAAAAAAATCTGTCGATATTTGTGCTCTGAGCTGTAGATTTTTTGCCATTGTGTAGTCCAAATTGAGTGCAATCAATCCTGTTGTGCAGACCGACGAGAGAGCGTGAGAGAGAAAGACAATGCATGAGGTTGTACCAGAGATTGTCAAGTTGAAGAGTGGGATATCAATTACTTGTGAGATATTGTGAGAAAGCGTGTGTGTCTGTGTGCGAGTCAAACAAATTAAATATATGAAATGAGTGGTCATTATATTGGAGTGGTTTCAGGAAATATACAAAAGTGGCAAGACTTGGCTTGCCGGTAATTCGTATTGAGATAAATACTAATCCTAAGTGCAGTCTTGGACTGACTGATATAGCTGCCAAAGTTTGTTTTATATAGCAGAGAAAATTTATTTCAACCACGCTATCGTGTACCTCTCTCTTTTAATAATTATAAAAGCTTTAAGCAGATCACTGTTAAAACATCCCCCAGTGCAGTATATGGTTTGACTATTAAAATGGAACTATGTATGTGTGCACACAGTTTTTTTAAACAGCATCAAGGCATGACATATATGACATTTGCCCATAAAATGAGGACAAAGAATTAATGTAAGAATGCCAAAAAAATTGTTTCCAGTGGGTAGCCCAAAAGCCAAAATGCAAAATAGTTTTTATTTCTCTGTTTTCCCGCTGAATCACATATGCCTACAGAATTAGCCAAAATTGTGCAATTGGGCATGGCTACAATAATAAAAGTCATATTTTATTGCTAAAATGTTGTTCTTGGTATTTCTCATAACAAAATAAAGATTTACTGAAAAATCTTGCAAATTAAAGTGCAGCCCACTGGAAACAAAGCTTTTGTAAGCCTTACAATAAGTAATTGACTCTGTGGTACATGTGGACTGTTATGACAGTCTTCCAGCATGAAAGTAGAACTATTTTTGTTTTGCTTAAAGGTGCAATGAGAGATTTCACATATCAGGTGTCCCCAAAAATCAAAAGTACTTATTTGTGCCCTGATGTAAAGCTTTCGCATCAAAAATATCCCCATCTGAAAGGATTAAGTTGAGAAATGTTTCTTGGTACAAAAATTTTGAAATTTCTAATTTTGTGTAGGAGCAAATACGAAATTCAGCCTATAATTTATATTGAATATAAGCAAATCAAAATCACATTTTTCTCTTTTAAGACATTTATGTAGCCAAATACAAGGTAAGAAATCTATTGAGTGTCTAATCTATATGAAATTACTATTATGACACAATATTTGGGTGCCTCAAAATCTCTTCTTGCACCTTAAGTTCATTTTGAAATGGGTAATATGTGTTCTGAGCTCTGTAGTAATGTTATTACTTGGAATAGTAAATTTAATGGAGAACCGAAATGTGGGATCACACTGTGATGATGCACTGTGTAATGCTTCTCATTGGGTAACCTTAGAATCTGTCATATGAACTAATTTAATATGTCAAACTTTGCCTGGTTTTGTGGGAATAGGGGTCCTCTTTGTCAGTTTAATGGGAGTAAAATCTGTCTGGTTCCTTACATGCAGTGGTAGTACATCATTTTTTGCCACTTAGCATCAACTTGAGGTCTGATGCATCAGTGACATTGGAGGAGCTAGCAAGATGTTTGCGAGATGCTTTTTGCGATGATCCTGCATACATGTTGCAGCGTAAACAAACATCTGTGGTGCCTTCTGTTGTCTGCGTGCTAAATGGTAAGAGGTCACTGTAGACACATCAGCCCAGCTGTGCGTGCATTTCATAGAAGAATATGAGTGTTAAGTGCCTGCAGCTCACAGGTGCCCAGAAAAGTTTGGGAGTGTGACATACTGGATTTTGTTACAAATCAGTTAACTGCTCTGCAACAGGAAGCGACTTTTAAGGATAGGAACCAAAATGGTCGTGTCATAACAGTATCATTGTCAGGAATTTGTGTTACTATTACAAGTGAACTGACTATCGGAATAACATACACAGGGTTTTATGACCGTGAAATTTTCAGTTGTGATGGTCAAATTGATATTTTGTACACCCCACTCAAAAGCTTACTGTTGCTCAGCTTATTGTGGACCTATGCAGGCTGGTTTTGCAAATTGCTGGAGGCAGACACTTTTTTCTTCTCAAATTATTTTGCTTGATATCATGACTTGCCATAAGGTTAACTGGTGGGGACTTGGATCACAGATCCAAATTTGATTGTAACCCCGCTTATGGCCGACTTTTTTGCAGGGGTGCCAGCCTGGTTTTGAATAGTGAATAAAATTTCAGTCAGTGGTTAAAAATGTCCTGTTCACAAGGCAAGGCGCCGATTTAGCATGAAATTGTTCTTCTGTGGGGCACTCTTCCCCCATTCCCCACTGGCTGTGGCCTTCCTTAACAGTAGAATCTCACCCAAATGATCATGTTTGCATAAATGTAGGATGTTTTAGCAGACAGCACTAGGCCTAGGGTTTTTGCCTTGGTCTCCTGTGTTTTGTGTGTTTTCTGTCTTCCCCTTGGTATCGTCTCATGTGTCTTGTTTTTGTGTGTTTTCTGTCTTCCCCTTGGAATATGGAATTCTTTTGTTTGTGGATCAATCAAAAGAATTCCACATTTCATTGCATATGGCATTTAAATCTCCCTGGTATCTTGACACTTGTACACCGATGAAAATACTTCAAAGGGATGGCCCGATTTAAGTATGTAAAGTTTTCATCTTGATAGAAGGGCATTCACCCCAAAACCCCATCTGTAAAGGTTTGCACCAATATTTCAAACCGTTTTGACATGAGAGCTAAAAATGTGAATTAAAGCCCTGGAGAGTACCGAGTACATTATGGTCGATTAAAATGGGGCACATTTTCGCTCATAACTTCTAAACCAAACAGTAGTAGCTTTCTTCAGATACCAAAATTTTGACCACTTCCGCTAAAATCTGGGGTTCTGGGGATGAGGCTATAGCAATCGGACCATGGCCATTTAAACAAGAGAGCATTAAATGTGAGCTAGCATCTGGCTGGATGGTATATGTTACAACTTTTATGTAACCAGGAAAATAATGGTTGTACAAAATTTGGACATGAATCCTGTATGCTTTAACGTTATGCTGGATCAGATGAGGTAAAGTCATTTGCATTATGAGTGGTATGAATTTGATATGCTTGACAATATACCATAGACAGTTTTCTGGATTGACTTCAAGAAAATGCAGTAGTTTTCAAGGTTCATCATCCTTAAGCTCAGTAGATCGTCAAGTTGCTCAGTTGTTTTATCACTCAAACCATATGCAGTAAAATGACAGATTTTGTCTTGTCTTTGTCCGAGAGTGACACAACAGCTGAATAACTATGTATGTTTAAAGGGGCATTTTATGATCCACATCCTCACCCCACCCCAACTCACCTAAAAGTTTCAGACTATATAATCTGAGCCATTGGCTTATGTATCATACATGTTCCTAATCATATATGCTAATTTTTTAATTTGCACATACCACGAAAACTCACCATCAGGTTCAAGGAATTGAGCTTTTTGTTGAGGATATATGTTGAATCATAAACAAAACGAGGTTGCTAGGATCAAGAAATGTACCTTTAACACACAGTAATCACCATGGTTCAGCGCCCTTGCACCTAGAGGTGGGTCAGATGTCATGACCTGTGACCTTAGCAACGAGGTCATGACATCTGGTGTCTTGTGTTTCATCACAAAAATTATCGCCACTTGATCCGACCTTTGGGCTGTTAAATCTGCTGAATCTTCCTAAAATGTCGAACGTTGAGAAGTGATGCATGTTTCCCCAAAAGATGTGTTTGAAGAATTGTTGCAATAAGTGTAGTCCATGATTCTTTAAAGACCGGTTGATACCAATGTTTATGGACCAGCATGCAGATGATGTACTGGTGGTCTCACAAGACTGGCTAAGGGATGTTAGAAATGTATGTGTAAAGTGTCAACTTCTGCTCTGTCTAGCTAGACCTGTAAAAAATAGTAATAATTTTGTATTCAGAATGCAACTGTTGAGTGAGAGAAGAGCGCATGCAGTATTCCTTGCCATTTACTTTTGAGCGACTGGATTATGACCAAGAACTTGGCAAAGTGTTTGGTTTTGGTGACGCATACTTATTCAGTGAAATGTTGGGATGACTGTGTCAGAAATCCTAAATCGCCAGCCAACTGGGAAAGAACCCCCGAAAGATGCTGCTTTATCGATCCCAGCAACCCAGATAAGAACAATACCTCATGATGTTATATTTTCAGGTGTTAACATTGCCACGTTTTAGCTTCCTCCAAAAAAAAAAATTTATGAAATTAAAAAAAATAGCATGTAGATTCAACCTTTACCTTCACCCGTGAATTTTTTTCCACTTCTGTTAGAAAGGGGTCTGTTTAATGGTTAATTTGTTGAGAGGTACTTTCCCCAAATCAAAATCCTGCAATATGTGATGCAATATTGACACTGCTTTAATCATTGATTTGGTAATGAAACCGGTTTTTCCTTTATGGCACATCCCTCCTCTTCGTGATTTGGCCCATAGATCATTTAATGTCATTGGTAACAAATACACTTGGGTGCTCATTTGCAGTGATGTGATTTCATTATATATGCCTGAAGCTTTTGTGTATATTATAACACTAATAAGTCATTAGCAGCATTATTGAAAGGGCTAAACAACTCCAATACTGTTTATTATTCAGTGTGAGTATTGTTTCTGAGTGACTGTTATAAATCTGTACAAGTGAAGGGTAAAATATGGGATTATTTGGATTGTAAAAAAAACCAGCTTGTCGTAAGTGGTGCATATCATCACACTCATATGAATATATGAATTGGCCTTAACTTAAAATACAGCATAAATCAGAATATCGCTACACCTGATGGTGTATAACATATTCCTGGTGGACACTGAGGTGGACGAGCCTCATTCAATATAGCAACTCGCCCAAATGAATCCAAATAGATTACAGAAGTGCAGATTGCAAACCACAAACTTGATTTGGGTGCTTTGATGTATGTTCATGGGGGTTACCATGTCCCAATTTTGACCTTGTCCTCATCCATTATTTAGAAATTAAAATCAGCCCTTATAGTGGAATTGATTCTTCAACTCCAACGCTTTTGGAGTAAGAACATTTTGCTTGATAACGTGTAAAAAATTTAGGATTTTTGTAAAGATTTTACATATTAAACCAATGAAGATGTCTAAATTTGGGCTTTCTTGGCCACCACTGCCTGCTGGTGGATGTGATCTGAGAATTGAGACCCGTCTGTTAAAAAATCTGTCACGGCACCTTTGGGTGTTGGAGATTGTCCGATTTATGCTGGATATGTAGCTAAGGCTATTAGTTTGTTTGCAGGACTCGCAACAATATGTACAGGATTTGGGATTAAATCTGGATAGTATTTTAGTTGTTATCAATGAGAATTTTTATGGAAACTAGCCATACCCCTTTGCATAGTTTTTATCAAGGTGCTTTTGTAAATGCGGATTGCACAAACAGCAATTGACATATTGGTTTGTGCTTGACATGAAAACGATGGGACTTGACTTAATGTGTGACTTTGGCCTTCTGTACTTATCTCTCTGCCTGAGTTTTGATCACCTGTTGGACAGTGGTACTGGATTAACAAAAAGAAATGTCTGATATTGAGGTGATCTCAATACCACTTTACGGTGATTAATACCAAGGTCCAAACTGTTTCATACCAATATTATTAAGTATATTTATTTGACTGTAAATGGTTTTGAGTTTGTCCTGGAGTAGATATTGGACATACTGTGTGATCTAGTGTGCTATTCTATTGTTATTGATTATTTATATAAAATATTGGGCTTTCTTTTAGTTTAGGCGGGTTGGGTATGGTATGATTTCTGCGACTTGTATTGTATACCCTGAAATGCACTGCAGTCTATGCTGGTATTCTGAAAGGGAGTCTAACTTTAGTCCTGGGTTTAAAAACCAGGGCTAGTCCTAATAAGTGACCTTTTTTCTTTCAAAAATATTGTTAAAGTTAAATTAACAGGTGAGAAAATCCCTCATGGATGGCCATTCTTGCACATCCAGAGTAGTATGTTGGAAGCAAAAAAGGTCCACCCTTGTAGGACTAACCCTGGTTTAAACCCAGGTCTAAAGTTTAGACTCCCTTTCATATAACAACCTATGACTTTAGGTCTCCGCAACAAGTGATGTTATTTCGAAAGGTTTACTGATGAAGTCATACTTGGATTATTATTCTTGAGTTGAGGTGATGTTACACTTGGAGAAAGATTGAGCGACTCAAGGCATCTCCTAAGATTTCTCATAGTGTAATTACAGGACACTTGCACATATATGTTTGGGTGCTGATGAATTTTGCTGGTCATGCTATTTTCATCCGTAAAAAAAATCTGCAATCACTGCTGCTTACTAATCACCTCCTAGCCAAATTTTTTGCCGGCGCAAGATTACTAACAGATTTTGCACTTGCCAACTCGCATCCCCATCAAGAATGCACAGTTAATTTTGGAAAAGTATAGGGCTGTTGTTGATCTGCCTTTGTATGTCGCTATAAGCCATATCTTGACATGTCGATATACAAAACAGGATATCGACAAGCAGGTGTAATAAATACACTATTAAAAATGAACATGTCTACTGAAAGCTGATCAATTCATGACTAATTCTTTCTTTGTTGTTTTTTTTATATAACAAACCTATGAAAATATACAACAGCAAAAATATCAACAGTGTATGCATACCTAGCTGAAGTGACATTGGGTCTCTTAAGATTATTTCCCCCCACTCAACTTCCCTAACACTATGAGTTACTCATCCACCAAGGACACAGTTCAGTGGGTTGTACTTGTACATACATTGACATGAACTGACCTTGTATGATATGGGTATCATATATATGGGTATCATATCCCCAAAACCAGGGGGTGTATTTTCTAAATACACTGGCAAATGGAAGGTACTGAACTGTGCCAAGGGAATTGAGATTTTACTAGCTCATAGTGTAAGGAGCACCTGGCTTGCAGTGGGGTTGACTGGGTTATGGGGTATAAAAACTGTTATTCAGTCCAGGATTTAGGTAATACGAGGTTGCAGTCATTTTGATTGAATGGTACACTGCTAAAATTTCATTTAAATTTTATGCCAACATATTATATCAAATTTGTGGGCATAAAAAAATCATGATGACAGCTCTCAAAAAGACTAACATAATAATGGCAGAGTTGTTTTATGAAAGAGCACCACTTACATACTTCCCTAATCTAAAATTAGATGAAATAACTGTTGGCTATTATAACTGTCCCTTGCACATCAGTCTACCCGGCAGATGTAGACATTGTAAATGATACATGTAGCTCTCCCCCTTTGTTTCCTTGGATACCAAGGACTGTTGGCCTTAATGAACATCTAGAGAGGATATCCACTGTATTTCAATGTGGTAGACAACATCAATCTGATGCAACATGTAATGTATAAAATGCTTCATTAAGAAGTGACATGCATATTATGACATTTTGCGGGAATGGCATTATCATTAACCATTTCTGGGCGATTCTTTAACACTTAAAATTGTGTCCCCTACAAATCATATTGGCAGTTAGTGTATTTTATAATTTAGAAGTACTGCAGCACCTAATGTCTGTAGTCTTAAGCATTGAGTAAATAGTGTGTGATCTATCTTTAGCCCTTGTAGTGCATTTGCATCATCTATAAGCCACCGTCAAAGAGGGGATCCAACCACAAGTGTATTTCTCGCAATCATGATGCTAATAAAAGCATTTGATGCCCACTTCCTTTTTTAAACTCAACACCACTGTACCATACATTATAAGCAGATTGAATTGTATACAAATTATGCTTTGTTTATATTAACTAGCTACTGGCTGGCTCAGTGGTCTGTACATTTTCTTAGTCAAATCTCAAATGTAATCCTCTATTTCCTTTGCACCCATGGGCAGTTATAGAATTTTCTGTATGCCCTTTTTCATAGTATGTCAGTATTATGTTCTGTATCATACACCTTCCCGTTCTGGGTAATTAACTGAAAAAGTGTAAAATGGAGAACACTTACCAACATTTAATAAATGCAGTAAGCCTCGATATTTTGGGGGGGGGGTGTAAGTTATGACTTCTGAATACAAGTCGCCCTCATTGTATTTGATTTGCTGACGACTACTGATTCTAGAAAAAAAAGGATTAATTTTGCCAAATTATAGAAATACTAAAAAATCATTGCTGCTGAATGCTTGTCTTACAATTAAATTTATTCAGGGGATTGAACTGAAAGTCAATTTGTAGAAATTATCTCTTACACACACACACACACACTCACTCTCTCTCTCTCTCTCTCTCTCTCTCTCTCTCTCTCTTCAAATCAGTTGTGCAATTTTGCAAGAACCATTATTAAGAGCATGGGTGCTAATTAGGAAGAATATGTCATTTCAAATGATAAGGGAATGTATTTGGTAGTCAATGGCATATCTTGAGCTGCCATTAGGTTATATTGGGATACCATTCTTTTGAAATCAAAATTTTAAAACAAATTATGGCCTTTTTGAAATTTGACTTCTCTGAAATTTAACATGCAATTCCAGATGAAAATAAGATTTCAATGTTATGCCAAAAAAGCTCTTCTCTCTTTTAATTGGAAAACTTTGTTTCTATAATATATTTTCTGGAATCAGGAGTGGCCTATTTTATTTCAATTATTTGTTTCTGGTATTTGTATGGTGTTTGATTTGTGTGGCCTATTCTAGCCTTTGTTGGTGTTCTTACTGCTGAGTTTTTGCCTGTTTGGATTCATTTTCTGCATATTTTCATATCATTGTATAAATTCAAACTCATCCGGTAATACACACTGCCATCTCAACTGGTTCGCTGGTTCCCAGGATTGCTCAAAGAATACTTATAATTTCTTTTAGACTTACTGGTCTCTGCGCAACTACCAAGTCATGTGCGTGTAATTTGATATTCGTCAAGATGAACAGTTTGTTATAAAGAAGTTGCATTTCGTGATTTCATGGTTCAGTAGATATCCTTGAAAGAAGTTCTCAATTCCAAAAATTTTGGCTTAATCTGTTGGTGTGTTTTCATGATGTCAATAGTTATTTGATTAAGTTTTCCATATAGTAATGTTTGCAAAGATTATGTGCCTGTAAAATTAGGCATACAATACTTAAAAAGCCCAGGATTCAGATGACACAACAATCCGTTTTTTCTTTGTAGGGTTAAGTTGAGGGATAATGCTATGGATCACAAAATGCCCCTTTAAAGGTGGGGAGGGACCAATAGTTTGTTACAGCGACTTAAAGATTGTCAACTTTGATCACACTGTAGCAGGGCAAGCCGAACCTAATCAGACTGAGTGAAATATGGTGGGTGTCAGTTTCTTTGAAAATAAATGTCATCTGCATTTTGTATGTTGTCAGTTTCAGTAATATTTCGACTGCAATGTTTGAAATGCAATAGGAAATCTAACTTCTTGTTCTTAAAGCAGTAAAAGCACACATTTATGCCTGTTCACGTCGAAACAAAGGAATCCCAAGTATTTGAAAGAGCATGTGTCAGTGGTTGCCAATAAACAAGTTTACAGAAGCAGTGACAACCAATTTTCTCACTTTGACTTAAAAAATAAGGTCTGTATTCACAAAAGTGTTAGACCAGGTCTAAAGTTAGACCTGGTCTAAGTGTAATTAAGTTCCACCAGGAAAGACATTTTCTTTAGCGTTGACATGAAATATTTTGTATTTATTTTGAAATTTGCATTTTAATCTTTAAAATTTGCTAGAAAATGTAAATAACTGTCAATTTTGGACAAAACTCGTTTTGACTTAGACCAGGTCTAACTTTAAACATGGTCTAACCTTTTGTGCATACGGACCTATGGGTTGATTAGTGTTTGACCATTGTCCAAAGAATTGGGGATTTGTGATTTGTTTTTTTAAATATTGATCAGGAAGAAAATGCAGAATTCATTTGTGAAAGAATTTGCCAATGGAAAGTTGACTATATTCCCGCACCCCTTGTATCTCATGAAGTATGGTATAATTAGCAAGCATATGGTGGGATGTAGTCAAATAGGGCCTTAAGGGGTTGCGTTAGGTGGTTTCAATTGCATCATTGAATACCAATTTTAAGAAAATGTCATTATGCATAGAACCAATGTATAAACACATTGCCACATGAGGTAAGACTTCGTACTTGTATTTGTATTTTTTTAATGTGGAACCTTTAATGGAAATATTAATTTTGAAGTCTATTTTGGGGAATTTTGAGCATTGGGTCAAAAAAATTGTAACTCTTTGAAAGAGGAGGTAAGCATATGAAATGATTTACAACTGGTATAATTCTTGATGCGAAACAGAATAGCAAAATATCATTAATGGATTTTAGTGCTGTGGTAGCTCAAATCAGATTTTTGGACTTTTTTTTATTGAATTCAGTTAATTTAAACAAACCCATTTCATGTCAACTATCTGTTGGCTTTACTGCACAACACTGTATGCTTATCTCTTGTGGAGAAGAGTAATTTTTAACCTCTTTCTCAGAATAGATTAATTTTTAAAAAAATACATTTTTTTTAAATTTTCAAAATGTTTTCATGGGGGATCCACAAAAAATGATTGTGAGCACTGAAGTCCTGCCTGATATAGGGAAGTGTTTCGGTGGCATTCAAAGACCTTTAATTGGAAAATGGGGTCATTTGCAGTGTTACTAGAATATGCCAGGTAAGCCGAATCCAATGGTATTCACTGAACATAGCAAATGGTATGTTGAGAGCAACCATATTTAAGTGCGGTGAAGAATGTAAGAGGGAATGCCAATGCCTGCTTGTGAAGTTTCTTTGACAATAATTCTTAATGCATGTGGTCTGCCTTTTTCTTATTACTTTTGCATTGATTCTACGCAAGTTGTGATTGGAGAGCATCCTATGGTGTATCTTTGTGTCTTAGTTTCTAATGGCTATTCTCTATCTATCCTATTACCACCCAATTATGATGCCATTATGGGCATGTGGTCTTATTAAATAATCGGTAGTATATTACCAAGTGTGGATGGATGGATGCCTTGATCTGCCCATATACTGTTCCCATATAGGAGTGTTATTGATATTGTATATCATCAAGGCTCTTTTTTGTAAAGTGCTGAAAAAAATACAAAAAAAAAAGAAAACAAAGGGCTAGGTGATTGTATGTAAGTATTTTGGAAAAAAATATTTTGTTTTTTTGAAAACGAAATAAAAAGTATAAAAAATCTTATCTGTACATATGATGTGGTTTAGAGGCTACAGCAAAAGTTGACCTAAAGTATTAAATATATGTAGTTGAGTTGACTTGACGGGCCTTGTGGTGGGCCTATATGCTATATACAGTGTCTCCTAGAAATAAAGAGATTGGTGGAAAAAGTCCGAATTCAGTATCGGTGGTTAAGATGAAACTTGTAATGTGTATTAAAAGGTTCACCTTAAACGATACAGTATGGCTTATTAACTTTTTCCACTTAACTCTATAAAGTGAAGGCACTCTAACCGAGTGCAATTATTTGAGATAAGCATAACTATTGATTTATTATATTGTATTGACCAATTTTGGCTGTAGCACTTTCCATTGGATTCACAATTGGTTTGTAAATGTGTAAATGTTTGTGTATTTCAGTCTTGATTATTAATAATGATGATGATAATAATAAGATTACAAAACAGAAATATTTGGGATATATAAAAGTAATTATTACTTGTTGCTATTCATGAGTTTTAGCTGACACAAAAGTTAAAAAACAAAAAACACATGCATACCCTATCCAATACTTCCCTGGGCTGGCTCCTAAATCAGTCAAAACCCCCCAAATTATATTACAAAGATTATTAATATGTATAAGTGTGTGGTAGATACCTACAGGAGGGTACAGAGTAGTATATCAGTAATTGACCTCTGACCCCTTTTATCTCCCATGATCCTCTGGTTTCACATACAAATGTAGCTGTTTGCAGTGACTGAATGCAACATGAAACCAGCCGTATGTATACATTAGCTGTGATACCATTCAGTCTATTGCATGCCATTTGGATGGTTTCTGTACAAAAAAAATTACCTCTTGTATGAAGATGGAAATAAAACACTACAAGGGATACAGCCCTTGGAGGAGTTCCAAAGAATTTTTGTCTTTATTGCAAACATTTTCTTTTCAAAGGAATGACCTTTTCTCCCCCTTCAGTGCCAAAATGAGTGCCAATATGACATCAGAATGCTGCAAATACTGAGGCAGACAGCAGTGTACTCTGTTCATTTTCAAGTACAATTCTGAGGTCATCGCGTGCATTTCTAGGGTGAGAAACATAACACGTGCAGTGACCTCGAACTCGAACAGAGTTAAGAATGCGGTGATGCAGTGAGCGTGCCCATGCCCAGCTGCTGTTCATGAATGTGACCGATGCTCACTGCATCACCGCATCTGCATAAGCATAAGCCCTGCTTTCTAAAGGTCGTTAGTATAGTAACCAGTGTGACTGTTTACTGCTGTCATAGATGGTGCCATGGGTGATGAGCTGCCAAACATAATAGAATTAACTCAATATGTTGCGCCTTATTTTTAAGGCCCGCCACCCCTTTCTTTTAAAGGTGCGTATTCCGATCATCTTTGGGGTCCCCCGATTTACCCGGAAGTAGTATCAATTTTTGATATCAGACGAAAGGCCGTATTTTTCTCATTGTCGTCCTGAAATTTGAGCCATTTCATTATCAAGATATGAACAAAAAAAAAATGCTGTTTTAATGGTTAAACATCAATATTAGCAGAGTATTGATTAAGGCTTTGCAATATAGGCATCGCCTCTACCAACAAAGCCACAAGTTTGTTTTCCACGGTACTTGATGGACTGTATGTGCAAGTGCCAGGCTCTCATATCAAGTAGAAAAACCCAATAGTCATAAATCGGAACAAGCACCTTTAAGAATGTTTTACCCACTCCTCTTCTTCCTCCATTGTCAGCCATTGATCCAATGCAGGATGAAGGTCTCTCCAAGGTGACACCACAAAGATCTCATTTGGGCTCTCTCATCCAGGTTATGCCTAAGAACTGGGTGATCTTTTTGTCTTCCTGGAGGTCTTATTCTAGAAATTTCTAGGTCTCTATTCAGTCATTCATCATTAGCCTGTGTCCGTCCTCTGTTGGACGAAAGCCTCAACATGTTTCCATGCTGGATTTCGGCCTACCCTTCCTCGCTGGCCTAGTGCGGGTTGGAAGGGACCCTGGTACCTAGAGTAATGTGTGCAGGTAACAGACCCGGGATGGTCCCCTACTCTTTTCGATAAGGTCTGCAACTTTTTACGTGTTCAGGAATGACTCCCCTGATACACGGGACCAACATCTTTACATGATTCTCTGAACCATGAGGCGCAGGACACTCGCTGCATACACCTGCACATTTTACGCAATGGGTGGGAACGAGGAGAAATTCTATAATCACACTGCTGTGCAATTATGCAATTTCCGACCTTATAGGAACTATTTGAGTATGACCAAGAAACCCGACTCTTGCGGGGCTCGAACCAGGGCCGCTCGATCGATCTTATACTCTGCCGGCGGTTCAGCGCCTTAGACCGCTCGGCCAACTGGCCCTCCATTCAGTCATTAACTTTGTCCATCTATCAGTCTGTCTTGCCATGTGACCAGCCCATGATCAATTCTTTTGCTTCATTGCAGGATGATGTCTGTGACATGAGTCTGGTTTCTGATCCATGCATTTGTTTGCCTGTCACACTTGGTAATGCCAAGCATACATCTTTCCATGCTCTGTTGGTTCACCTTCAGTTTTTGGCTTACATGTATGTAAGCCTATTGTAGGCTGAGGGCTAATAAGTCGATACCTAAAACTTGCGGAAGACAGCCAAAGTGGCTTCAGATGTGTGAATTTATGATCGTGAATCTGCCATATTGGGAGGAAAAAAATGTGCATCAGTTGGGATAGGTTAATCCATGTGTATGACGTATTTCGCGTGGCAACCTCACTTTTTTCAGTGGGGCGGGGTCCCACAGGGGTCAGTGCTGGCTCCCGTGCTGTTCAGTTTGTATATCAGCAATCTACCTCAAATAATGATCTTGACTTTCTTTGCTCGGACAGAGACTGGACTGAAGTGTAAAGTACACGTACTCCAAATATGGCCCTACTTGCAGCGTGCCTGGGGGCTCGGGCTGAGTGGGGTCAGGGCTGCCGCTTTCCATCTCGGCACCACGTATTGGGGGCTTCGGGTCAACCTCAATGGAGCGCCTCTGCCAAACAATCCTGCACCGGCTTGTCTGGGAGTGAAGCTTGATCTGCGGCTTGCTTGTCGGCAGCGTCTCGAGTCGTCATGTGCAAAGGTATCTTTGAGGAATGCCCTCCTGTCCCACCTTGCTGGATATTCATGGGGTGCTAGCACCACCACTCTGGCTCTGGTCTACAGTGCTGCTGAATATGCCGCCCTGGCATGGTGCGGTGGCTTTCACACAAAGAAGCTGGACACAGTACTCAACGAGACCATGAGAACCATTACTGGCTGCCTTCGTCCCACTCTGTCTGGGTTTCTGCCGGTGCTCTCGGGCATTGCGCGTGCAGTGCTTGGGGAGAGCGACACACAGGTGAGTGAGGCTCTGTAGGACAATGGGCACCTGCTGCATGGCACTGTCAGAGAATCACACCAGCTTGGCAGACAGAGACAGTGCTCTCGTCGACCCTTCTGTCGACAGGCTGCTAAATTCTCCAGCTCCTCAACATCTTACAGACATGGAACAATGCTTGGTTGGATGCTCCAAGACCAGACCAATTCACTATCATGCCTATGACAAAACTCCCACCTGGTAGCAATCTTCCATGTAAGGAATGGTTCACCTTGAAAAGGATTCGCACAGGAGTCGGTCGTTTCAACAGCAATATGCACCGATGGGCTGCGACCATCTCCAGCCTGCCAATGTGGCTCTCCATCACAGACTGCAGATCACATTCTCAAAGAGTGCCCTACCTTTCGTCCACCGGTGGATATAGACTTCTCAAACCCAACCAATTAACAGTGAGCTGGCTCCATCAACTTCAACATATTAGCTGCCGCCTCATATGCAAAAAGTGGGTGAGCGGAATGTTTCGAAATAATTTCATATATGAAGTACCCGGATTTTAAAACAAAGATCGATGCACTGAATTGTTAGATAAGGCAGGCCGCCTGGAACTTTGTACAGAGGCGTGATATTGCCGTTGACTAAACCTAGCAAAACTGCGCAAGTGTATACAGAACTTGGCGAGTATTGTCTTAAATCAACCAATTTGTTTCTCTTTGGAAGTGGAGTGCACCCTTCCTCTCCATTTGCCTGCTGGTGAGGCCTGACTCTTATTCTGTCAAAACCATATTTGCCAGAGGTGCGTGTCGCTTATCAAAGATTGCATGAAAAACAGGTGGATTGAAAATGCTCAATAAAGGTGCCAATGTAGCTGCAAAATAGTGTTGGGGAGTGGTGGGAAGGGGTGTGTGAAGATGTTGCAAAGGGGAGATGGTTTTTTTTTGGAAGTGCCTTGGTTGTATGATGGATGTGGTGGGAGGGATGGGTATTTTTGGAGGGGAAATTTGGCCTTAGTAAGGGTAAGGTGGGAGAGGGGGAGAGGGATGTGGGGAAGGGGAAAGAGACGTTTGGACGGGAAAGAGGAACGTTGGGAAGGGAAGAGGGACACAAATTGGGAAGGGGAGGTGGGATGTTGGGCAGGCCCGCTGTTGGGCCCTGCGTGGTTCTTCTTTTTGCCGGGCGGTGTGCTCTTGTTCCTGGCCTGCTGGGTGTCCGGCCCGTGTGGTGGGTGTTGGGCCGGCGGCCGGTGTGGTGTTGGGCCGGGCCGGTGCTGTTGGTCCCTGGCCGGTGGGTGTTGGGCCCCCGGGCGTCGGTGTGGTTGGGAGCGGCCTCGGCGTTGGTCCTGGGCGGTGGGGTCGCTGTTGGCCTGCTGTAGGGGCGGCCGGTGCTGTTGGTCGTGTGGGCGGCTGTGTTGGCCGGGGTTGGGGCGCCGCGTGTGGGATGGTGGTTCCGTGTTTGGTGGGGTATTGAAGAGGGGTTGGGCGTGGCGTGGAATCGATATTTCCGCGTGGTTTGGGGAGGGGAGTGTGTTTGGCGTGTGGGGTGTTGGGGAGTGGTGTTAGCATTTATCATATGTTTGTTACCGCGACATTCGCAGGGACATCTTTTACGCATGCGTAAATACGAGTTCGCCTTGTTTTTCTGTTTCGCCGTCTATGGTGGCTTTTAAGCTTGGATATATGTAGTATGCAGAGCTATTGTGATGGTAATGTGTCGACTATGTTTTAGTCTTGTTGGCTGCCATCGTTCTTGTTTAAATGGGGACAGGAACGGGAACCTTTGATCTGATTTTTACTTGTTTGCCAAGCTTCAGCTGAATCTAACAAAAGTGGCATTAGGTTCAACATGTTTATCAATGAATGCAGTCATTGCATACAGAGTAGCTAGGGTTATTATAAGTGTTAAACCCACCCATCAGTCTGCATGACACAATAATGAAATATCCAAAGATCAACAAAAATTAATGCACTAGTCAAATAAAAACTTTAGTAAACCTTTGCAGAGATTTTAAATTAAAGGTAAAAAAAAAACGAAAAAAATAAAAAACTTAAAAACACCAAAAATTTTTGAAATGGGTCCAAAAACAAGTACTAGTCGGTCAATGACAGTGAACCATGCTGTGAAGACGGGGGGGTGTTGATGATGTAGTAACGTCCCACATCGTGATGCAATGAATACAGGTATTTTGAACCTATTTAGCAAGAAAATTGTTAAACCAGTCCCACTAATTTAGAACTGCAGCTTCTGACCCTCAAATCTCATTAAGGGCATCCCGATGTTGATGGTAACCACTTGACGATGCATACCTCCATATATATATATTTCACAGATATATTATAATTATGACATAACAACTCCTCTTTGCGTCTTGGAATTTGACAGATGGTGGTAATGTAATTTAGTTCCCGGGATGTGTGAATGTGGACTGTATTTAGTCATTTTCATCGTATGTCACAACACTCGCCTTACATTCGCCGGGACTATCTTTAAGTATCTTGTATTGTCGGGCCATGGCTTCCAGTCTAGGCCTGGTGGTCGATGAGAGGGAGCCTTAAGCTAGGGGATTTAGGCTCTAGGCCGATGCTGGATTCTGTTCCACGTTCCATGCCAAGGATTCCATGAGGCGGATATGGAGGAGAGATAAGGATGTACTTTTGGTGCCTTTCAAGTCGATGTGCATTGACTATGAGAAGTATTGAGTGGGGTCATCTGAGGTGCCCCCACCGACACACTTCACGGCCACCACCACCCCCGTTCTTCCATCTGGGAGGAGGACTTCCCATCTTCTCTGACTAGACGATGGGCCAGCCACAAGATAGAGGAGTGGATATGCTCTTCCTGTGATTGGGTCCTTCGATTCAAAGAGCATACGGTGTGGTGTGGCGGCTGAGATAGTCTTCAACTGGGACCTTTCGGGGGACCTGTGGAAGGTGCATTTTGACGCAGGGTAGAAGCAGTGCCACATGTGTGCATAAAGGAAGCTAGAACCTATCGCCACCAGGAGTCGAAGAATCATATTCAGACCCCTGCTCTAACACCCCTTCTTCAAAGGGGACCAAGCAGGCGACTACGCTGACATCGCCTCCTTGGATATGGGGTACCGTATTAAATTCCATGCAGCCCCTTCAGTCACATGCACGATGTAGGCCAGTCGCTTCTGGGTGTCAGGTGAAGCAGAAACAGAAGACTGTCCAGACTTGTCCCCTTCATATGAGGCCATTCAGTTGTACCTTCTTGCGCATTACCGAAAAAGTGCACCCAATATCCAGGGTAGGCCTGATGACTACCATCTCAAGGTGGGAGCTGGAGTGGTGGATGCTTCGCTTCAAATCTTGGTTAGGGGAAGTTTTCCGCTCCTCCTCCATGACACATCTATAGAGAGTCGGAGTGGGCGTGTGCCGGTGTCAATGGTCAGGTCGAACAGGGCATCAACTGTGACCAAAATATGCTGAAAGAGTTCAAAGTCCCAGGTTGGTGGGCGTGCAAGTAACTGTAGTGGCCTATGTGATCACCAAGGAGGCATGGAGATCCCACGCACACCAGCCACGGAATAGCCCTCATTGCAATGCACAGTCCAGGGGTTGCCAACATACTGACGGATGACCTATGCAGAAAGCCGACTGGCCAGCCTCCCCGTGGGTCAGTGCCAGATTATCTTCACAGGTGCTATTATCCGATGATTAGATATCTTCCAATCTCCCAGTGTTATGCTCTCAGCGCAAGATATCAGAAGAATGCAACGTCATCATGATCACCACAGCCAGGTAGACCTGCTGAAGGTCATTTAATGTTGTGATCGTTGCTCAATCAGAGAAGCTGCTAACCTGAGCTGCATTGGGAGGACAGATTTTGGTTTGCCCTGTATGCTTTGTAGGGTGATAATGGATGCTGCCGGTGCTTTTAAATTGATTAATGTTCACAGTATTTCATTAGCACTATATCGCTTTGGCATGGACACGACACTTGAATCCGGACAAGCTAAGTTCGCCCCGAGCTATCCCCGATCAAGTTCTAGGACAATTAATAGTAGGCAACGCTTTCGCATCGCCATGGGCCACGTTTGTGGTCTTTGAATCTTCTAACATTGAATTCCTTGAAATTCAAATTAATTTCCAATCATGCATCCCAGGTATAATTTGCATCCGCACTGTCTCTATATAGTTTCATGTAAGAACAGTGGTTTTGTGTTCCTAATGACTCATATAAGGAATGCTTTGCGTTCTTTTTCCGATGTTCATTCCCGGCCCGCCTCCTATTGAGGGCAAGACGAAAAAGAGCAGGTGGATCGGGGGGGATTTAGAGGGGGGGCGCACCCGTGCGCACGCCCTTATTTTTGCACGAGTTACAGGGGCCGCATAGAGTGCAGGGCCCACTGTAGAGTTATAAAAATGACTTCTTTAAGCACAGGGCGCCCTGTTGATCTCGAGCATGGCGTACAGGGTGTTTGCATGCGCTGTGTATGCTTTGTGTGGGCGCACCCAACAGACGCTGTTTTTTTATGTCTTCCCCCCCCCCCCCCCCCCCCCCCGAAGGAACCAATGAAAAAAATATAGGGGTAATGGAACTAATATATTGGGAGGTTCTGCATCGCCTGACGACAGTGGCGAAGGTAAGCAAGCATTCGAACACCACTGTTCTTACATTTTGAAAACGTCATATTCTACCATTGATTTATTGTGTTGACAATATACAAAATAATTACAGTACATTTTAGCAATGTACATTTTTAGGTAACAAATAAAATGATTTTAGTTGGGTCCAAGGAGGGGGTAAATTATAATACAGGGGTTTAAAGGTAACCATAAGGTTTTTTGTTACAAGGATTACAAAAGTATAGTTGTTACCTGCCTACAACTTAGGGTTATGGAGATCCTTAATACAGCATCAATTTCTTTAAAAAATGGTCGAAATGTAACTTTTTCCATAGGGATTGCAACAAAAGATAGTTAGCACTCCCTGTTGTATTTGGTTTAGCGAGATGACAACAGGTCAATATCACGACTCTTATTGATGTCAAATTTTAGAAATGTTCTGAATGGTTTTGTGCAGTCGTTGAGGAAACCTGAACAATTTGAACCTATTTGTAAAGAAATCGGAAGCAAGCAACATTTAAGAGGTCCTTGACAATCTCAGTAACCTTAGTTCTAGGCAGTAGTTAAACTATACTTGTAAATCTTTGTAACATAGGCAAACACTTTGGTTACCTGGTTTTAACCCGATATATGGATTTACCCCCCTCCTGGATTTCTGCTGTAAATTTGTTCATTAATCGTGACAGACGACAAATCCACTGAGGAATGATTGCTTCGCTTCAGCTGACCCAACTATAGATATTTACACTGTGATAGACAGTTTTCTTTGTCAGAGATGTTTCATCATTAAAAAGGCAACTTTTCTGGTTTTTAAACTTAGAAATTTGCTGTTCACGAAGTTATTGATCTTATATTAGGAGGGGGCTATAACTTGGTCATTTTTTGTATTCTAGAATACTGATCTCAGCGTGAAATGACAAAATTTTTGGTCGGGTCCAAGAAAATAGTGTGCAGCGCCCTCTTGTGTCATGTCGTTTAATTTTGTGGTGGGGGGATTTGAGCAGGAAAATCCCTCTAATTACTCTTTTCACAGGTATTTTGTATGCTTTTGATGTTAATTATAGTAGATGAGCATCAAGATAGCTGAGTTTGAAAATTGGAAATTATGTTTTCTTATAAATTGACGGTTTAGGTCAAAATTAGTGTGAGGGCGCTTTTCAAGTACTTTTCGCCAACGCTTTTTCTTTTGCTTTTTTGAGTTGCGCTACAGAGATAATCTCAAACTTGGGACCTGCTCAAGAAATTTGGACCATCTATATCAATTTAGTTGCATGTAGCACTCATTTGACTGTTCCTCACAATGCTCCTATTCAAATGTACAGGGGGTCAATGCACGTTTTTGTGAGAATTGAATGGGAGCATTTTCAATGAAAGTGAATTTGAAATGTGAAATTGAGCACTGCAGCCAAATACACGTAATATAAAGTACTTCAATTTCTTGGTGGCCTATTTGGGATTACTTTCATGGCTGTAAACTTCCAAAAACAGCAAATGGAAAGCATAAGCGAAAAAATCGCGAAACAAAGGGGAAACAGCGGGCCCCTCCTGCTTTAAATTTGACCTAAAATGTCAATTTTTAAGAATTTTCATGCAACTTTCAAATCAGCTAGCTTGAGCTCAATGCATCAAAATTAAACATCAAAGCATTACAAAAAGACATGTAGAAAAGGAGTATTAGAGGGATTTATGATCAAATACACTACACACAAAATTAAAGGAATATGACACAAGAGGGCGCTGCACACTATTTTCTTGGACCAGAGGTAAACAAATATCATTTCATGTTAGAGATAGAATTTAATAGACGTACAAAAAACCAGCCCTAATGAACATAAACAAAAAAGTAATGTTGCCCTCCGTATAGTCCACCTACTTATAATAGGCAAAAATCCTTTTTGAGTTTTGCATTAGGACCAATCTAATTACTGCCACAGCATTGTAAGTAATGGAGTGCAGATGAGGGTACATGATCTCCACCGAACGCCAAGAAAAAATAGCACTTTGCAACGGCCCACATATTACTTTGTTATCGTATTTCAGTGTGGAGAAGAAGTTGGAATTAAATTTGCGACAATTGAACCAAAGAAAAAAAAAATATGAGAAAGAAACATGAAATCATGTATTAGGGAAAGGTATCTTTGATCCTGATATGTAAAAGAATTTAAAGGGCCATGGTTGTCAACTTAAGAGCCTGGGGTTCGTCCTCGAAACTGAATCGTAAGTATCATACGTAATAATTATGCTGAGAGCTTGTTACGATTTCTACCAGTTGTGACTTACGTGCGATCGGAACAAGGAAGTTAGACAGTCGTAGGAACACCTCCCCCCCACCCACCCTCCCTCCGTCGTAACTTAGGATTGATTCTTAAGTTGGTCATCTATTTGGGTGCAATTATGGGTGTGCAATATGTAGAGTTGGTGTGAATGCCGTCAGTAAATAGTTTCAACGGATTTTACAAGTGTACGTGTGTTTTGGGTGAGCAGAGACCTATTGAATCTGATAAGTACTCGGACTACCCCTTGACGTATTTATTAATTCCCGGAGGTACTATTGAAGTATATTATAAACAATTAATAATCATTAGCAGGCTATCTGTTACTATTACCTGTTTACTTCTGATTAGATATGAGACGGCCTACAAGGCACAGAAAGAAAAGAAAAGGACTTCAACTAAGAGGGCGGGTAGTTTTTCGCATAAGGTCTATTCTTGGAGGTGGAAGACACAACATATTTACTTAAAAAAAAAATAGAAAAGTAATATAGGCCAAAATCCAAATAAATGGAAAACAAAAGGATATAAATGAATATTACAGGCAAGGTTAATGCCTGCATCCAAAAAGAAGAAAGGTTGTTAAGAATTGAAGAAATGGCAAGAGATAGAAGTACTGAGTGAAGAAGACTTACACTGATTTTGTAAAGAGTTCAACAAACCTGTGAATAGCCAATAAGGCCAAAAAGTTGTTACGTTTTCAATGCTGGCTCAGAGATTTCGAAAAATATGTTTGTGGTATATTATTTAGTCATCTGGAACTAAAATAGTCACCTAAAATACTAATTCCACAAAAAAATTAGAGAGAATAGAAAACTGGATTTTCGTTTTGAGGTTGTAGTAAAACTATAGGTGTAGTATACCAGTGTAACCATAGGAGTAGGCCTTACGTATAACCAAAAAACCAAAAAAGTTTATTCAAGTTAGTATTTACACAGCGATTGATGGGGAGTAGCATTAGGTACATGCAAGAAATACGACTTGTTAGAAAATTTGAGCCACACCATCCTCGGAGAAAACATCTGAGTCAGCCTTTGAACTAGGCAGAGGATTGATTCTTATTTATATTCAAAAGATTTAGAAACTGGTGCAAAATAGAGTTAGAAAAGCATGTTTATTTCTAATCACTGTTTTTGAAGTGTTGTAAATGCATCAACGACATCCTGGTCTGAAATATAGATTCAGGGGTGTTTTAATATCTATTTTTCTTTTAGGACTGTTGTCTTCCTTCATTTTAGGAATAATAAAGCTGCTAACAAGATGGAGAAATGAAACAGCGTTTACAGTCCGTTCACTTCCCACACACTACGAGTGTGGTACGTGTACTCGTGGACCACAACTAGTTTTAATCGTAAATCCTGGCTTACTCGTAGACAGCCCGTAGCATACGTCCAGAGTTTCACGAACCTGAGAAAAAAAAATCTTAGTAGTAATTACGTCGCAAACTATGATATGTTAGTCTAAGCTGCTTTCGGCAAAGAAACCCCTGTCACCAGAACCCCAGGATTTTGATGGAAGTTAGTCAAAATTTTGGTATCTGAAGAAAGCAGCTTTTTTTCTCATTTACCATATTAAATATTATATGAAAAAAAATAAAAAAAATATTTTTGTTTGATATTATGAGAGAAAAAGTGCCCCCCCTATTGGTCCCCAATATAATTACTGTATGGGATTACAAAATTATTGTTTTTAGCTCTCACATCAAAACTGGGTCAAAAATCAGTACAAAATTTTACAGAAGGAGGTTTTGGGGTGAAGGGCCATTCTATCAAGATGAAAATTTGATAACTTACAATTGGGTCATCCCTCCCTTTAATCTATGTACGACGTGATACCGGGCTATTCCATTGTTTTTGAATGCAGTTAGTTGAAGAGGAGGTATAACGTTTTTAAAACGAACATCAACACAAACAATATGTCATTAAGGGTATACACACTGATCTATAAAATACAAAAAGATAAAAAAATTTATTTCAACAGGAAACCAGGCATATCATCATGCTGTTCCCATTTTAAGGACCGTGATTTACTGTATATATCATTCCTACCTCCGTGCAAGGACGTCAGCGCGAGATTTGATGGCCGCACTAGTAGACCGCGTGCGCACTGGCTTAAAGCAATGGCATTTTTACACGCACGCACAAAGACGGCATATCTAGACGCGGGCGTAAAAGCTGTGCCAAGTCTATGACATCACTACACAGAGTAGAGAAATGGACTATAGATTAGATTCAAGCTGATGCTGGAACCATCTCACATTGAAAAGAGCTACACTACAGTGTCTCTGCTGAACCCCACATGACCCCATAGATGACCTCTGACCCCTGTATTGAGGTAGTTCCAAAGCTCTACTCTCTACAAATCTCTTTGAATTTCATTAAAACAATAGCAGCACATTTTTTTGAAGAGAGCCCCCAATTTTTCAAAAATTTTGAGATTTTTACACGGTTGCATTGGTAACTGGCTAGTAAATTATACCTGTGAACGGTTAAGCTCGAAAATGTCTATGTGTCGCAAACGAAGGAATTTTGTAATTAGAATAATTAATATCGGAGATCTCCGATCATAATTCAACGGCTCTTGGAAATGGCCGGGAAATAGTGCCATGTATGTGTCTACGCTCATCCATTAGTTGTTTTATTGGTTCAGGCAAGTCAAGCTAGAGGTCATTTTCTTGAGCACTATTTCATCATGGACGGACATCAACTTAACATTTCCAGCTCTGCCGTTAAGTACAATCTGGGATCACAATTCTAATTACAAAATCACTTATTTTATGATAAATACGCATTTTTGAGTATTCACGTTCGCAGGTGTAGTTTCCTAGACAATTACCAACATAACTGTGCAAAAATATCAAATTTGGAAATTTGGGGAGCTCTTCAAAAATGTGCTGTTATTGCTTTAGCATATACACCTTCAATGACAGTTGGATTAACATTTTTTGCACCTACATACATCCTTCCATCCAAATATCTTACTACTCTGCTCATTTCATAGTGCCTTCCAAAACAAAATAACTAAGTGACAGGAGGAGATATTTTTAGGATACAAATTTGTCTCAAATTGCAAAGGATCGATTGTAGACCACCTACCAAGAACGTTCCTAAGGTTTATTGGACAAACAAGTACAAAAGAAAACAGCAAACCTTGTTTTGAACTTGCCTGACTATCGAATTGTCCCCATAGAACACCGTGCTTTGACTTTCTGTCGTGCACGACAGAAAGTACTAAATCATCATATTATTACATAAAGACGGCGTATTCGGCTTATTCACTTCAGGTGTGATCTAATACATTGGAAAGAATTCGAAATATGCAAAAAAATACATCGCGGTCCCAGGCCCTCTAGTGTCATTTGCCGTCGCGGCTTGTGAATGGGGACAAAGGTCACCTAGGTCACCAACAGGCTCATTCCCAGTTACAACTCATCTTAGCCCTTATGGAACTCATACGGCATGCAATATATTAAGGGTTCACATTTTGACCCGCCAAAGGTCACATGAGGTCACCAACATGTCACCCTACCCCACCCCCTCCTTTCCACCAAGTTACATCACCATAACTCTTACGGAATGCAATATATTAAGGGTTAACATTTTGACCACAGACACACACACAGACATACGCCAGAGTAATCCCTATGTGCCTTCTGCAATTCTTGCAGACGACACAAAAACCCGGGTTCCAAAAAAATTGGGAGCGCCGCTTTCTGGAAATCTCATGTCTCTTTAAGTATTTTCACGTATTATGACTTACAAGTTGAAATGCAAGTGATATTCAGGCTCAAGAACTACCTACAATTTAGTTGCTAGAAAAAAACAATTTTGTTTAATTCAAGAGCTTAAAATTAAATTCCACAGAAACCCAAGACAAGCTTGATGTTTCAAATAATGGCAATAGTTTCCATTAATGTGAGATTAAATGGGACCAGGAAAAAGAGGTCTGGAAAATAGGTCATATTTATCAAAACCTCATTTTAACTGCATTGCATTTTGGAGTGGTTATACCTTTTCTAAAATCAGGATCAGGCCATGGACCTTTAATAACTGTGAATTGCATTGTGGGTAGTCCCATACCTTGAGTATTGAAATGTTTACCCTTTTACTTACATACCAATATCCTGTATGGAGATGGCAATGTCAGGGGTTGGACAAATTAAATAGCTCTTTTTTTCTGTAAAGATACGCAGGTCCACCTTCTTAAAGTAGAACTAATGTTGAACCATCTTGGCTACCTTGTAAAGCCCAGAGATCGATATACATGGACACCTCAAAAAAGTATTCACAGTTGGTATCATGCAATCATTGCATGGAATAACACGAGCCTTTAGTCTTGTGTCACTAGTACCCATATTTCTCATTCAGGGCTGTCCTTCCATCACCTGTTTGACCTGAAAAGAGAATAAAGGGGAAGCAAGAGTTTACATAGGCAAAAATGTGTTAGATCTTGTATTCACCCTTTGCAGGTATAGCCTCAAAATGACATGGGAATAAATGAGGGTGTGATACAGAACGAGGTTCACTCTTGCCCAAGGTCAATGGTTTTGTTTAGAGAGAATTGAACCTGATCCATCTGTTGGTCAAAAGTTCCTATTCTATTGATGTCAGTTCGAGGTTCTCCTCGCAAATGGCAAAACCGTGCAAAAAGCGAATTGGCAAAACTTTAACATAATGCCCATGATATACTACCAGTCGCAAGGAGCATAGCGATTTTTTTATGACATCACTTCCGTCGCTTATGCAAAAGCGGACCATTGCGGCTGTTTCTAATCGATAAGTCGCTAGCATACCCAAGCGACTTGACGCAAGCCAGTTGACTTGAATTCAACTCTCGCTCAGACACAGCTGTTTGAATGTCTCATTCATTATGACACAACGAGAAAACAAAAAATATCAATGGCGACACACTTTTGACAACTAATTTGTAATATTTATGCCACTAACTACATCCTGTGTAAATTTGGTGAAATTTCATTGCGGGCAAATGTGATTTCATAAAAATCTAGTTTTACATGTCTTTCTATGGGAAATAGGCATATAGAGGGCACTATAACATACAAATTGTGACCTTTGTAGGCCTATATGGCAAGATTCCTGCAATGGATTTTTCTGATTTTTGCGGAGGTAATAGCTCTTGCATGTCCCTACTTAAATCAGTTGTCAAATTTGTGTCCCATTGCTTAAAATTGCTCTAAAAATAAAAGAGACAATTTGCATGGGGTCAAAACAGCTGTGCAGACGCTCCCAGCGACTTTGACGCTGGAAACGATTGACAAAACGCTACAAGCGTTTTTCACTAGCAATTTTACAGTCGCATGCTGCGACAGCAAGTATATCATGGGCATTAATGTCAGAATTTTAAATTCCTGTCAAGTTATAAGCATACTGGGTAATGCATCAAAACAATTTAAAAACTGGTTAACTCCATAGCGGACAGATTGTACATTTTCCCTACACCTTTGACAGATCCAGGGGAGCACCCCCAGGGGAGCACCCCAAAGCACTAAATGACATGGTGAGTAGCACCTTGGGATAACCTACAAGATGGAAGAATAATTGCAATAGCTGTTACACAAAAGAGGTTATGACAATTGTTAACTTTTTGGACAGACCAACAACTGATTCAAAATGCCATTTCAAAGCTGAATTTTGATGTTAGTTCACTTTTGAAAGAATACAAAGTACTAAATTCTAAGTTGAGCAAAAATTAAAGAGCATTTTGTGATCCACAACCTCGTCCCCTGATGTCCCAAAAAAAAGTTGAGATTTTTTTTAGTAATCCATGTTGATACCTAATCTTACCTGCAAATTCAGTCATATCTGTACGAAATTAGCAATTTTGTAGTTTCTGGGCCTATGGGGCAATGGGAAACGAGCAATGCTTCATAACTCAAATTTTGGAATAAGTTTTTCTCAAGGATATCTGGTGAACAATGAAAAAACACAGAAGTGTGCTAGAATCAATGAAATGCACCTTAAACATGTTTTTCTTGAATTAATTTTTTTTCCTGATAAAGTAACTTTAAAGGTGAGTGGATCCGATCATCTTTGGGACCCCCAATTTACCCGGAAACAGTAGTATCGATTTTGATTATCAGATGAAAGGCTGTATTTTTCTCATTGTCGTCATGGAAATTGAGCCACAAATCCATTCATCCCAAGATATAACAAACAAGTCCGCCTGCTTTCGCATATAGCTGTAAGACAAAAGAGGCAGCACACCAGATGATGAAACTGTACAAGTACAGAGGGTTCCCAAAGAAGTGGATGCAAGCAGATACAGTGGAGATGCAGATATCCCCAACACCCCACCCCAAACCCCATAACACCCTACTCTCCAACACCACACCCACCCCCCCACCCGCAACACTCCCACCCCTCCCCTATACCCGCAAACAACCCCCACCCCAACCCCTCACCCCAAAAGCCCCGATACTCAAACCGCAAGCAAAACACCCCACCCCCTCCCCAACACCCCGCCAAACCCCTCCCCATCACTCCGCAACCACCTCCGCAACCCCCCGCCACACCCCCTCCCCAACACCCTACCCCATCCCCAACACCCCGCCACCACCCTACCCCCTCCCCAAACACGCAAACACCACAACACCACTCCAACCACCACACCCCCCTAGCCCAAACCACACCATCCAATATTCCGCAACACCCTAACCCCCTCCCCAACACCCAAACACCCCAACCCCCTCCCCAACACCCCGCAAGCCCCATCCCCCTCCCTAACACTCCGCAACACCATACCCCCCCCCTTAAAACGAAAATTTAAAAATAAAAAAAGACCCAAACCCCCAAACAAACCAAACCACCCCACCCCCCCCCGCATCACCCCACCCCCTCCCCAACACCCTGACCAAACACCCATCCCCAGAAACCACTCTGGAAACACCCCAACCAGCCTCCCCAAGACCCCGCAACACCCCACCCCCTCCAACACTCAGTCTGCTCCAGGTAACGCAGAAAATATTTGCATGTCCGATGTACCGTTTTAGCATACAGCAATTATGCAATTTAATTAGATCAGTACGTGGATCCTGGATTTCCTACCGGAAATATTTTAGTGAACTCCTAATCCCAACAATGCACCAACGGATGTACGAGTAGATAATCATCACTCCATGCACGCATGCGGTTTAGTGCGCCTCTTTAAACTTATTGCGCACATTTTGTGGTGCAAAAATTACAAGGCAATCAAAGAGTAACTCGTTACTGGTAAAATTAAAGTACAGCAAACAGTTTTTGCCAGTATGACAGAAAAATGGGGACCGTATGAAACAAAACACCATGGAATATATATGCGGTATTTATTTTATCTACTCGTACACGTGGGTATTTGGGTAGGAATTCGGTAAAAAATGATTTCGGTAGGAAACCCAGGATCCATTTATTGCATCCACAAAATGCCCCTTTTAATGGCCACATGTACTTTGACCTAATGACATTTCATACCAAAAGATGAATGCCAGACTGTCTTTCATGTAGTTGAAGAAATTTTGCATCCGATTTTGTACCGTTTCAGTGATTACAGCAATTATGCATATTTAATTAGCTCATTACAGTACTAGCGCATATACAACTTACTTTCAAATGGCAAACAAGATGCGCACATAATAGCTCTCATGCAGTTTTAGGATTTTGTGTATCCCAAGGTACCATTTCAAAATATAGCAATTTACACTGATTTTTGCATATTTAATTAGCTCATTGCATACTTAATACCCGAAATAAGCCCAACATTTAATCAGGTTGAGAAATCTTCAGCCTGTGCCATTCCAAAAGTACATTATTATACGCCTTCTTACGGAAACTCTAGATAAAATGTGTACACAATCTCTTTTCCTTCAATGATGCAATTAGACACTTAATAGCATATTTTATGCCCAAAATGACAATTTGACCCACTTATGAGTAAAAAAAAAGATGAATGACATAGTAAGCTTTCATTTAAAGCGAAGGGAAATTTGCGATCCGATT